>JADWQK010000741.1:0-157667 GCA_017933935.1 Sesamia nonagrioides
TCGTGCCTCGGAAAGTACGTTAAGCCATTGGTCCCGGTTGCCATACAAACATCTAATGGCAATCGTTACGGTTGTTGGAGCCCTCAAAAGTCCAACAATTGGTCTAACTGCAATGCATCGATATCGCCTTCGGGTTGTAGAGGTCAGACGGCAGTCGAATGACAGAAAATATCGAATTTTAGCCAAAATCAGCAGTTGGAGAGGTAAAGCAGACCCCAGAATCCAAAACTGACAAAGCTTTGGATGCGACAGTGATTAACGCTGAGATGATGATGACAAGTTGAGCTTTAAAACGGGTCACGCGACGCGGCGCAGATAATGTGAAAATCACGCATGAGGAACGTGCGAGGTTTTTACATACACTTAAAACGCGGTTCCACAACAGAAGTTTAGATGGGTTTCTCGCCAGTTGCGTGGCGCGTTATTGTGTTTGATCGACCACTTAGATTTAATACCAGTTATTGTTTTGCAATTAGAACTTGATGGAATACATTTCAATGATTTATTATTCTATTCCTACTGAGTAGCTATATTTGTTCGGCATTATACAACATGTTATGAGCTTGTTATCTTATCAGGTTGTCCCAAGAAAAATATGGTCAACGCACCTCTCGCCCGCCCGCGCTTACAGGGGCGCGGCAGCGTCATCTTGCGTTTAAGTACTGATAATAATTTTTGTTGTTTCTTATTACGATCAGCTACAAAACAATGTATTTAAAATGAATTTTTAGTAGCAATGGGTTTCGGTTTAACACTTTAACAACCTCCATTATGTTATTTACGTTGTTGCGCCGACACACTTTTCTATTATACGGAGCAATGGATGAGCAATATGCTTCGAAATGATTCAATTTGATAATAATTGTGTGGTGTTTAAAATTCAATTAGGTGCAGGCTGGTCAATGGTTGTAGGTACTTAAAGTTTTTAAAAGTGTGTAAAATTCACAGATGACATCAAATAAAAAATAAGTAAAAAATAAAAAACTGTTTGTCACAACTACTATGAGTAACTACAATACAGCTACTTTTGACCCCGGAACACAAAAAAAATTTTTTTTTTGTTTGTTTTATCGCGCTTAGATATCGATAGACAAAATCGTTTGCGGAGTTTTATAGGCGCCGGTTATCTTGTTCCCAAACTAAACTTATTTTAAGTGCATCTTTTTCTTTCTATTTCAATAAGAAAAGGATAGAAGATAATGTTTTAGTTTAGTCCTGTCAAATTAAGATATATCATAGATAGTTTACACGCGATTATAAACATGGCGAACAAAAATACGTCAATTTACGTCAGACGCGGACTAATTTGACAGATCTCAACTGGCATATTACGTTCTGTCCTTTTCTAAAATAGAAAGAAAAAGATGCACTAAACTTAGATTTAGTATAATTGTGAACAAGGGAATCGGGCCATTACCTAAGTTTATTTGTTCTTGTAGATATTGACATTGTTTAGTGGCCAACAATCTATGAGTCTGTTGATGACAAAGATAGATCCTATAATTGTGATAATATTAATACAAAAAGAAATTTTAACTGTAATGTATTATAAAAAATAAAAAGTAAAATAATGGATAATTCTGACTCTCATTGTATTGTATATATTTATTATTGTGCCTTCATCGAACCGTTTGACATTTACTTGACGTACCTACTACAAAAGCATTAAAAACGATATCAAGGGCACGTTATCCAAGAATGACAAAACAAAAAAATTATGGTAAGAAGACATGCCGGTTATCAATACTAACAATGACTGTACTTATTAGCTAGGCTCGTTCACGTATAAAACACACGTCAAACATCTCGTTAGAATTAGTTGTTATCGGGCGTCACAATGGCGATAATAGTGGTTCTAGCTTTGAGTATTTTTTTACAAAGTTTCGTCGCTGATGCGGCTAGAATACTGGCAATATATCCAGTCCCGTCCATCAGCCATCAAGTAACCTTCAGGCCGATAACGATGGAACTCCTCCAACGTGGACATGAAGTAACAGTGATAACCGCAGATCCCATGTTCAAGAAAGGTGAAGCTCCTGAGAATCTTACAGAAATCGATGTCCATGATATATCATACCAAGCATGGGAGGCATTCATGGCATCTGAAAGGGGACACAAAGAAGATCTTATATCACAAATGAGGCTTATAATTCAACTATTTATTAATATAATGGACATAGTTATTAAAAAGAAGTCAAGGATTTAGTTCAAGGAAAAGGAAAGTTTGATCTCTTGCTTACAGAAGCGTGTGTTCGGCCAGCAATAGCCTTTTCACATGTTTACAAAGCGCCTTTGATTCAAATAAGTTCCTTCGGAGCTGTGTGGGATAATTATGAAGTAATAGGTGCTCCAGAACATCCATTCTTGTACCCTAGTATGATGAATCAGAGAATCTACAATCTGACAATGTATGAAAAGTTGTATGAATTATACAATAAGTACACAATGGATAATTTAATAAATATGGACGGTGAAGAGAACAAAATGTTGAAGAAAAATTTTGGACCCGATATTCCGGATCTCACTGAACTTGAAAATAATGTTGACATGTTGTTTTTGAATGTTAATCCAATTTGGGAAGGAAATCGCCCTGTGCCGCCAAGTGTCATCCATTTGGGAGGACTGCCTCAGAAACCGCCTAAGGAATTGCCTAAGGTAGGTATTTTTGCATAAGAGTTAAGACTTTGCTCAATTGAAAATTCATCGATGAGTAAGGCTGGGTGTTATACGACACAACAGTTTTTTTAATGATTTGAGAAAACTTGCAAAATAGCAAAATGTTAATTATTAATACGTGTGTTGTGTTTTCTCGGTGGTAGGCCATAACATCGGCTGCCGGCAGAAGTTACCACCCACCAGACAAAGTCTTGCTGCCAAGCGATTCGTCGTGTTCCGGCATGATGTCTTGTGAAGCCGTAGTACGGAGGATGGGTCTGAGCAGTTCTGTTGCGATGTGTGGCGGGTACGATGCGCCAAATGTTGTTGTGTCGGGAGTTTGGTCATGGAGAGTCTCCAGATCAGTCTCCCTCTAGCGCAGCTTCGTTTGGTCGTCTTGGTCTTAGGTTTAACATTGCATCACCTCACTCAACTGCCGTCATCCTTTCTATTCCTTACTTTTTTAAGTGAATAGGCTTAATAAACTAGTGCGCTTTACCATCAACGATTGCTTCACTGCTTACCATCAGGCGGGATTGCAGTCAAGCTCTAGTTTATAATTATTAAAAAAAAATACACACTATTCATAATTATCATTATGCTATTGCTTGTTCTTGTTTTTTTTTTTTTCTTTCTTCTATTGATGTATCTGGCCCTTTGATATGGCATTGTAATTTAATTAAAAACCAGTAAACGTTAACAAATAAAGGGTCAGTATTGAATTGGTCTAAATATAAACAATAGATTCATGTTTGATGGTTGAGTAATTGAATAATATATTAATGTAGAGTGTAATAAGGATTTAGGTAAGGAAATTTAAACTAAATATAAATATAAGTTGGGTCCTGTCAAATCATATAATCTGCCCCTAACTGTTCTAATGATCTATTCAAATTTCTTTATTTAACTCCTAATTAAACTTAACATTATCGTTAACACCATTTATGTGTTTTTATTAATAAGTATTCATTAGTGTTATGATTCTGCGTTGAGAAATCAGAAGTTCAATTCAAGTCATGTAAAACATTCAAAATGTAGTTGTAGTCTCAACTAAAGTTAAAAACTTAGGAAAATACATCAAAGGAGTAGAACGAAGGAGTTCTCGTAATCTCGTGCTTTCAGAGTCTGACCTCAATCTCAACTCTATCAAAAATATCTTTAATTTCCTAACCAACAAGGTCAATTCTTTTGACGACCTTTATATAAATATACAAGTATACATTCATTTAAAAAAATTGTATACTTATTGTACTTAGCCCTTGATCTCGATCATAATCCACACTATTACAATACAATGTGTTTCTTTTATACTCCATCCACTCTAGGGTATCGTTTAGACTAATTAATGATATGTATTATTATTACATTTAAGTATAGGCTAATAGTAACAAATTAACACTATCTTCAATTATTATTCTTTTTAGGATCTAAAATCATATTTAGATTCATCAAAGCACGGCGTTATTTACATCAGTTTTGGTACAAATGTGAAACCAAGTCTTCTTCCCCCGGAGAAGATACAAATGCTAGTGAAAGCTTTCTCCAAAATGCCCTACGATGTACTCTGGAAGTGGGACAAGGATGAACTGCCTGGAAAGTCTGCAAATATCAAGATATCCAAGTGGTTGCCGCAGTCAGATTTACTTAGTAAGTAAAGTTGATACTTGAATGGTTATTTACCTATCCGTTTTTGTGGTAATCATTGCTTCAAAATCGGCAGATTTTGTAGGTTAAATTTAAAAAAAAATGAAATTTTAATTAATTTTCACGGGTTACAATAGATTGATGTGCAGGCAATAAAAATCCTCCGCTGACAAACATAATAATAGTATCCTTTCTTCCTTTTAGAACACCCCAAGATAAAACTGTTTGTAACACAAGGAGGTTTGCAATCAACAGACGAGGCTGTAACAGCAGGGGTACCTCTGGTTGGTGTGCCGATGTTGGGCGATCAATGGTACAATGTAGAGAAATATGAAATTCACAGAATTGGAGTCAAACTTGAATTGGAATCGCTTTCCGAGGAATCATTTACCAATGCCGTACAAAAGGTTATTGGCGATAACAGGTAATTATAAATTTTAAACAATGAATATTCATAATGACTATACGTCAACACATTCTGTTTTTTTTTTAAACTCATCGTCATCATTATCAACCTTTTTATCTTCCCACTGCTGGGCACAGATCTCCTCTCATACAGAGAAGCATATTTTTTAGCATACTTTATTATAAAACCTTGACCTAGGTACATCGGTAGCTTAAACAAAACATTCCAACAGGACTTAACTAATATTTTAAGATGATGAGTTGCTAAGTTTCGATTTGAGCTGTCCTTCCCTCGAAAGACCATTTCAGACAACAATCTTCATGGGCTTTACATTTTCGATCAACAATATATCTGGTTATAAAGATGTTGTGACCTCTGAATTTTTTATGGTCTGTCATCTTAGAATAGTAAGATAGGAAATGCCGAGGTCATCTAGTAAAAAAAAAAAGATATACGATTTATTACAAAAACCTACTAACAGAAAATACATACTATTTTTCACAGAGATTACGAATTGCCTATAAAATATAAGTTTTTGAAATAGCAGAAGAATAACCATTCTTTTTCCCTTACAGTTACCGAAAAAATATTGCCAACCTAAGGACTCTCATGCTTGACCAGCCAATGCAACCATTAGAACGCGGAATTTGGTGGATTGAGCACGTGCTTCGTCACGGCGGCGCGAAGCATCTTCGTGCGCCCGCCGCCAACATATCATGGGCACAGTATCTCGAGTTTGAACTCCTTGCAATAGTATTAGGAGTTTTATTGTCCTTATTTTTAATTATAGCCGGTTTAGTATATAGTTTGTATAAGTTTATAACTAATAACTATATTATTAACACAAAGTTTAAAAGTAATTAGTGTAGCTGACAATATTATTACCTTATTATATAGAATTTTGCCGAAAACTTGGCTAAATTAATAATTATAATAGTTTATTGATCACTTCAAAAATTACATATTTGTCAACTGTGTCACAAAATCATGGCAATGAATACATCTATACTAATATTATAAAGAGGTAAAATTTGTAAGTTTGTAAGTTTGTATGTAGGTGGTAATCTCTGGAACTCATAATCCAATTCAAAATTTTTTTTAACTGCCAGAAAGATACATTATTCCTGAGTGCTATAGGCTATAAATCGTTTCTATAACATGTATATTAACCGAGCTATCACAACTTTTGTCTAGCAAGTCGGAAAAAATACCTCATAAAACAGAATTATATGCGTGCGCTGCCTAAACAATTGCTTAAAATTAAAAACAATGTATGGCTATCTGGTTCGTCTTAATTATTTCTACAAAAAAGTCGGCGATGCCATATCTCTATCTGTTATATTTTATCATTTATACTTCTTTTATTGCATTAAAAAAATATTTTTTGGCATATTTACGTTTGGTTGATTATTTGAGCAACAAAATATTAATTCTTATGACAATAAATTATTTCAGTGTCACAAGAACATCATACAGATAAGATTTGCCATTTACAGTATATCAATTGGTCATACAGTTTCGGAGATAATATAAAATTACTAAAACGCATAACTTTCATTGTGCAGACGTTTTACCGAAAACCGATAGGTACTCAGACAGGCGAGGATGCTTATCCTGTATCCCTTTACACCCGAGAAAAAAAAGTTACGAATATTCAAGAAAAAGTTAATGTTACGGATTTCTAGGAGTACAAGGAAGCTAGGAAAAATGCAGAAAAAAATCCAGAGTTTTCAGTTTTCCTGAAAAGGTGCCCTCACGATCGTGACGTTTAGGTATAATCTACTAGTCTCACAGTAGTGAGTATTATCTTTTCAATTAAAATTTTCTTCAATAAAACAATGAATTAGGTACTTATCATTATTTATTTATTTGAATAACCTCTTCATTAATCAGTTTTTACCAATTAACAGTAAACTAAAGCTACTTTTACCTAATTCTCTTACAAAAAATCAATAAAATTCTCAAAATAAACAAAATCAACCTCTGACAAACTTAAAATCATAAAATATCGATTATTTTAACATTTAGGAATAAAAACAAGATCAAAAATTATGCTGAAATATAGTAAGAATAGCAATAATTAACAAAGATTGAGAAAACGTAACTAAATATTATGGTTTGAGATGATAAAATTGGAAACAGTTTTGGTTTCTAAAAAGACACATATAAACAACACACTTGGAACATTTGATCTTCGATCGACTATGGCATCTCTCCATCATGCAAGACCTTTGTGCCTTTATATTTCTTCCACTAAAGGTGCCGTAGTGAAAAAATGATAATGATAAACACAACTTCCTGAAGGTACCTACACTTCTGGTCAAATGCAATATTACCGAAGGTCTCAGACCCAAAGGCGTATCAGCCAACATTGTATCAGCGACTCTATAAATCTCGAAATCGAGCATCAGACCTTCGCTAGTCGTTAAAACAATTTTTTTTAATACATCGGCCAGTGAAGGGTATCATTTGCTCATCTATGGAACGAAACGAATCTATGAAACTTGAAAGAGTTCCATCCTATTGGATGGAACTCTTTCCAGTTTTTTGCAGGTATCCTGAATCCGTTTGATTATCGGTTGTACCTTCCAAAGTGGATTGTTGGTCTCATTAGTAGTTGGCTGATCGTGATCAACGACATGAAGAGCATTACGCAAAGTTATAAACCGGTCGCGAACTATTTTGTTAGCAATAAGACCGATCTTCATGTTAGCTCGCCAATACATCGGCATTTGTGGATATGGAAGGCATCCCATGAGAATATGCACACCAAACACTTTAGCTATTGCCGCTTTTGTAGTTTTGAATTCTCGGACAGTCTTTCGCATGTGGTATAAGTTTGTACATAGAGCAGTATTCTCGTAGAAAACATCATTAAAATAATCATTAAATTGTTCGGATGAGTTAGAACTGAGTTTTAGGTACAGTTACAGTATAGTCATGTGGCTTATCGGTAAATGGAATATTCTTCCAGGTGTCTCCATGACCATGTTGCTGTAGATTTCGCCGATTTGCCGACAACGTCCTCTACCTGAATGCACTCGCTGCGAAGTAGTACCACGAGACCTTCCCCTGTTTCCAATTTGCCATGATGTAGTACTATTTGGGGTCGTTACCTGACTTAGAGGTTCTTGTACTATTTCATCGCTTGAACTTTGAAAATTCTCGTCCTCGTCTACAACTTCAGCGAGAACACGTGGCTCCATTTCTGAGTCTTCTTCGTCGTAGAATTTTTCAATATCTGACTCAGTTCCATCGCCAAGCAGTTCTAAGATACGGTAATCAGATATAGGAAGCGCTAAAATAAAAAAGCAAACAACTACTTAGCCACAATACCATCTTTTAGTCAATAAACAATAAAAATACGTTAAAATCAATGTTTAAGGTTACGACCGAAATGCCACGATCGTGTTACTTGAATTGTAGGTACAATTTATTTCTAATTTACAAAACAAAATAGCAAAAATTTATTGTATATCATGTGATTAGTGTTTAAATTGTAAAATAAAATAATAATAATACTCAAAATATAACAATAAACAATAATAAACAATACTTACATGTGCCGTAGGTTGAATCAAAATACGTGGCCATCGTTTACCTCCGATTGAGACGAACTAGCAACCGATTCAACGGATCGGGTGCATCTACGCGTAAGTACACATCACTCACGATCAATCGTCTTCGGTTGCGTTCAGAAAAATGAATCCGCGCGGTCTTGAAATTTTTTCAAAGTTACCCGCACTATCGTATACTGTCGGGTGTAAAGGGGTATATCTTCGTCGTAATGCTGAAAATGGTGGTCAAGACGCAGTTGTAAATATCAGAGGGAGGTCAATTACAATAGATAACAGATGGAATGTACCATACTCTCCAATGTTGTGCAGGTCATTTAACGCCCACATTACTCAAAATACTGCCATTCAGTTCAGGCTATAAAATATATATCTATACTCTATACTAATATATAAAGCTGAAGAGTTTGTTTGTTTGTTTGTGCGGGCTAATCTCAGGAACTACTAGTCTGATTTGAAATTTTTTTTTGCGTTGGATAGCCTTTAATCCAGGAAGGTTTTAGGCTATTATAACATCCCGCTATGACCAATAGGATCAGAGCAGTAACAAAAAAAGTTACGAAAACGGGAGCTAACGCAGACGTACATATTGCTTCCATTATTTTAACAGGCGCTTATTATGTATCAACTCCGCTCTTTTTAATTTTTTTCGGAACGGGACGAACAGCGCACTCAGTTACCATTGAACTTAGCTCATGAGGAAATGCAATATTAGTAAAAGCAGTGAGCGCGGAAGAATGTTACAGCAGTGTAAGTTGTTAGTTTGGGATGAATGTGATGATGTTCCACAAAAGGGCAATTGAAGCACTAGATCGCACAATGGGGGACATCAAAGGCAACCAAGATATCATGGGAGGGACGGTGGTACCTTTAGCTGCTGACTTTAGGCAGACCCTTCCGGTGATTACTAGGGGTACGCCGCCGACAGATGAAATAAATGCCTCTTTGAAAGCATCTGCATTATGGGTTCGCGTGAAAAAGTATTGTCTCACCACGAATATGCGAGGTCAACTTCATCACAATTCTCAAGCCGGGTATATGCAATATGCAGCTACTCTTTTAAAAATCGGAGTAGATCGCATGCCAACTGACAGTAACGGCATGATTAGAATAAGTCGTGAGTTCTGTCAAGTTATGGATAGCTCAGATGACCTATTACATAATTCTATCCAGATCTTCAAACAAATATGGCCAACCGAGAATGGCTATGCGAAAGGGCAATTTTGGCGCCGACTAATGAACAAATCATGTTAAACGTTCAGGGAAATGTTATCGAATACCCCTGAGTAGACAATATTACGGACACTGAACAAGTTACATCATACCCTGTAGAATTGTTCAACTCTTTAGAATTATCAGGAGTGCCACCCCATAAGTTGGTACTAAAAGTTGGTGTTCCAGTCCTATTAATGAGGAATCTTGACGCTCCAAAGCTGTGTAATGGTACCTACTTGGTTACAAATAACACATTTGGGTCACAACATTGTAAAGGCTACAATCATGGCCGGAATGGCAAAAGGACTTGATTGCCCGTATTCCAATCAGCCCGACTGATTTGCCATTTCAATTTAAAAGAGTACAGTTCCTTCTGAAGGCAGCATTTGCTATAACAATAACAAAGCCGACAGACGCTCAAAGTTGCCGGAGTTCATTTAGAAACAACATGTTTTTCTCATGAGCAACTCTATTTGGCATGCTCACGTGTATCAAATCCAGAAAACCTTTATGTTTTGGCAAAAGACAGCAAAACAAAAAAGTTGTTTACAAAACCGTACTTACTTAAATGTGCTCATATTTTATGAAGCGTAATAATTTTAACCCTTATTTCATAATATCCTAAGTATATCCAAAACACCAACCAACACAAAATAATTAGAAGTATGATATTTGATGTTTCATTCCTTTGCTAAACCTTTAAACCCGGTAAAATTAACGTTGCTATAGACCTTATGTATCTATAGAATCCTACTAATAATATAAACGCGAAAATGTGTGAGGATGTTTGAAACCTTGCAGTAATGTAGGCATTTATCTTTGCATTCCCCCGGAAACTTGTGTGTGTTAAAAGTGTCTTCAAGGCTAGAGTGAATAGGCTCTTAATAAACTAGTGCGCTTTACCATCAACGATTGCGTCACTGCTTACTATCAGGCAGGATTGCGGTCAAGCGCTAGTTTATAATATATATATATAGAAAAAAAAACGGGAACCACCGCGCTGTAAACTGAAGTCTACGCGGACGAAGTCGCGGGCAACAGCTAGTAGTACATATAAAAGATAACGTTGACGACTATACTAGTAGATACTGTCTCAAAATAATAATTATAATAGTTTATTGATCACTTCAAAAATTACATATTTGTCAACTGTGTCACAAAATCATGGCAATGAATACATAGTATACAACGTGTAACAAAAAGGGTATACACATACCAAGGGCATGGCATCTTTAGATGATATCAAACGATATCGGAAGGGTTTCAACTCAAAATAAAATACTCAAAAAATTGGTACTAAATTTTCGGTTCGTGTGTTTCTTAAAATCAAATCATAACAAACGTGGCAGCACACTACATACGTTAATAACTACTCGTTACCCGTCACGTTACTTGCCAAAATCCAATAAATGTCTTCAATATCTCTGTGCGACTAGTATGATAGTAGCCTATCACAGGCGGTGTTTTTCCTCATAACTTCCTAACATAAAGAGATAGGATTAAAAAACCCTTCCAATATCGTTTGATATCATGTAAAGATGCCATGCCTTTGTTATGTATATACCCTTTATGTTACACGTTGTATATAAGAGATAACGTTGACGGCTATACTAGTAGATACTGTCTCTAAATTAATAATTATAATAGTTTATTGATCCATTCAAAAATTACATATTGTCAACTGTGTCACAAAATCATGGCAATGAATATATAGTATATACAATATGTAAAGAAAACCCTGTCCGATCCGTGAAGGTATTGTTAGGTATCGATAATTGATTCTACTAATGGGTACAAAGCAGGGCTACACTTAAAAAAAATCCCCCTAAAAAATAAATATTATTTCGCAAAAAGAGGTAACTTAATACATTTGCGGTAAGCAGGCAGGGCACGCAGCACGTGGTCGCATCGCCATTCGCTTATAATAATACCGGTGCTGTCATTTTTTTAAAAATTACCAAATTTCGGGGAAATTGGAAATAATTCCCGGGAAAAAAAGATTATTTCAAAATTCATTAGTATTGTTACGATGATGATTATGTAAAATTTTATATTATATTTGGTCAAGTGTTTACCTTTATTATCCTTATGGGTCGGACAGGGTTTTCTTTACATATTGTATAAGAGATAACGTTGACGACTATACTAGTAGATACTGTCTTCCACACTTATTTCTTGATCTTAAAAGTAATAGTTCGTATGTATAGGACGTCGCACCTACTGCTTCTAAGGTTCAGCTATACATGCGACCTAATGCTTATGAGGTCGAGAATTATTATTAAATTATAAAAATATGAAATTAATTTACGGGTAAGATAAACTATTTAGAATAAGTAGGTTACCACATTGAGGTTTGAGAAATGTGTGTGTAGTTTGTAAATTAGTGTGGTTTTGTGATGTATGTGTGGGTGTGCATGTACAAAAGGAGTCGCTGTGTTTTATACTTTAAACATGATTAACTTTCAGTAATTTTTCAGTTCCAGTATGTTTTACTCGAATGAGCCAATCCCGTATTACATCCTTTCATTAACTATTAGAAAGTGGGTCAAAAATATCAGGGAAAAAGATTGCACACAAGGAAATGTTTTTTTTTGCTAAATGTATACAAGTTTGAATTAAAAACACATGGCAAATACTCGAATTGAGACTCGAAAACAATTTTATTGAGAAATATATTTAGTGTTTTTTTTATGTTTAAACGTTGTACTAGTTACTTAATTTTTCAATGTATGTAAGTTCACAGACGTGACACAAATATAAAAAAAATACAACAACTACAAAAAACTGGTAGTCACAATTACTTCAAGTAACTATTATAGATTACAGTTATCTTTGACCCCTGACAACATTCACAGACAATAGACAGACACGTCTGAGGAACTTTGTTATGTAATTTAATTTGTCCTTGTAGATCTTCGAGCAACACAGGTTGCTTGAAGTTGTAGATACATCGTTTAGCGGCTAATAACTTATGAGTCTGATGACGACTAAAATAAAGTGTATTATTGTGATAATAATTATAAATACAACAAATATTTATTAATTGTTTTGTATAGCCAAAAATAAAAAGCAAAATGTAATTCTGTCTTTCATTATTGTATATTTGATTATTTCATCAGTATGCCCGCAATACTTCCCGCATTGCCATATTGGATGGCGATGGCTAACATCTGCAACAAGAAAGAGCCAGAGCAAGAATCACTCACTTTGGCAAGGTGAAAAAATGCGCAATTTTTTTGATAGCTGCATGGAATGGATTATAAACAAGCAAATGTAGATAGATGATTGAGCGGAGCTTCGGGCAACAGTATTATTTACATATTTCATTATTGTGCCCACAAAACTTGTCATATTACCACGTTGGATGGAGATGGCTAACATCTGCAAGAAGAATAAGCAGGAGAGCTATTCACACATTTTGTCAAGGTGTTTAATTATTATGTAGGACACGACATCAAAGAATGACAAAATAAAAAATAATAATAAGAATACGTGCCATTTATCAATAGTAACAATGACTGTTACGGACTATTTATCAATTATTTAATTGTTTACTATTTATGTTACATGCCAATTTATTTAAGATACGTTTGAGTCGAGTCTTGACGTGTAATCAGTTGCGTTTAGTTTGATAGGTAATTAGAAGAGTTCAAACAAAAAAATCAACACTGTTGGGTAGTTGTCGCTACTTTAATTTCAAAATTATTAGGTAATCATTTTATTCTATATAATGAGCAGATATCACCTACAATCAACACGTGCCGATCATCTCGTTGAAATTAGTTGTAAGCGGTCGTAACAATGGCTATGTTAGCGGTTCTAGCATTCTATCTTTTCTTACTTTCGTCACTGACGCGGCAAGGATACTGGCAATATATCCAGCCCCGCCCATTAGCCATTAAATAACTTTTAGGCTAATAACGCTGGAACTCCTCAAACGTAAATATGAAGTAACAGCAATAACAGCAGATCAGAACAGCAATGTCCAATAAAGGTGAAGCTCCTTAGAATCTTACGGAAATCGATGTCCATGATATATATTACCAATCTTTGACGCGTCGTTGTTTCGGGCATGGTCCTTACTGGGCGGTGAGCTGCTCACTGCGCAGCAGGCCCGCGCCTACGGTGGTCGGGAGTTCAATGTTGTCTACCGAACAGGGCGTCTCCTGCGGCGGCTAGTGGCGTGAGAGCAGAGCGCTGGGATTCCCGCTGCCTCACGCGCTCCGCCTCCTTTGCCAGCATCACTGCTTCGCAGAAGAAGGTGACGGCCTACCGTGCACTCTCGCTCCGGACCATGGCAGGGACCAGGGTCGAACGCGAGAGATCGCCGCCGATCGCCCGTCACAAGTCAATCACTTCACACGGGTCCCGCGTAGAGCCTCCGGCAGGAGGGGTTTGGTCCCCCTAGATTGGATAGGAGCCGCCTTAGGGCAGCCCCGACCCGTTCCAGTCTAGGAGCCAAACGTCGGAAGTGCTCCTCGAAGTTCCACTTGCTGTCAAGGACTAGTCCCAGTTACTTCATAGTCGACACGACCAGACGCGTGCGCTCCATAGAGGCATATAAGCACTGCATACCCTTATAATTTTCTAATTCGGAACACCTGAATCGTATTAAAATATAATTTTTCTACTACAGTAAAATTTTATTTAAAAATCACTACACTAAAACAGTAACACTGCTATCTTTTGGGGCTAGCGCAAACTAGCTAACAAACATTACACCTTAGAATGAACGCGCTCTAGCGCCACGGAGCTACGCTCCGTGGCGACGTAAGCACGTACTAAGGATGCCTCTGATATTAGCGTGTGTGGTCGAATTTTGAATAAAATTATTTGATTGTGTCGTAAGCTTCTCGTGTGCGACTGAGGGATTTCATTGAGTTTATAAACCGATTTAGGCAGTGCTTCTTATAAGGCGGACAATTTAAAAAGCTGACAAATAGCGTAATTGGTTTTCGTTAAGATACGTTTTTATTTTACCAGATTCACATTAATAAATTACGCAATTTTTTTGTGGCCATATTGAATACTGATGTTTGGTGTCCTTTTGAGTGCAACTGAATTGAATTCTTTTATTTACTTTAGATAATTATTTCTTTCAAAAAAAATGGAAAATTATTCTTGTGAGCTCTGTTCTGGTGATGTGTGTTTAAATAAACTAAAAGCGGTGTCTTTTTCAACTTTAAGTTTTGAGCAAAAGTATAAAATAGTTGTAAAAGGGCGTTGTGTTCGCGACTTAAAAAGTACTATGATAATTATAACTGGTTAGCGGGCTGTGTACATACCAATAAATTATTTTGTTTCCCGTGTTTATTATTTTCAAAACATGTTAATAAAATTTTTTGAGGTTATGGATATTCAGATTTAAATATTTTCACAAAGCCCCCTCTAAATACGATTCGTCGGAAAAACATTTAGATTCTTGTTTAAAGTACCAAATTTTTGGAAAAGGTAGAGTCTAGTTTGAATAGACATTTAAAATTAAACATTTTCAATCACAAAAAAAAAATCAAAAGGTTAATCGATATCTGGTTAGCGGTACGGCGTAACAGTGCTTTTTAGGTACCTAAAAACTATGATGACGCCGATAGGGAATTCGGCGCGCAGCGCCCAGTCGTATCAGATGTTCCAAGGATGCGGTCCCAGGACCGATCATGCAAAAAGGTAAAAAAAATATCTGCCTATCTTTATATATATAATTCTACTGTACGTGTGTATGTCATTGAACTCCTCCTAAACGGCTTAACCGATTTCAATGATTTTTTCTGTATGCGTTTGAGTGGCGCCCTGGATCGTTTAGATTCACATATCAGCCCGGCAGATGGCGCTGATTGCTTGAAAAAGCATGTGATCTCAGAAACGGCCCCAACGATTTCGCTAAAATTTGATATGTGGGGGTTTTCGGGGACGAGAAATCGATCTAGCTCAGTCTTATGTCTGCGGAAGCGCATGTTTTCGAGTTTTCTCTTTCGCAATATTTCACGCATAATATGGGCGCTAATTTCGCGCGGTTTGACATTGCGGCTGTGGCGTGGTTGATAGAGGTATGGTTCTACTCGCGATGGCTGGTGTTCCTCGGTTCAAACCCAGGCAGACTCAAGTACTTCTTTTTTTGTTTTTAGACAAGTTTATAGTTTTTTTTTTGGTTTTTGGGGTTACTTAAAAAGAAAATTGTATAAAAGAATTGAAAGGGGAAAAAATAAAAATAAATATATATTTTTTTTATTTAATTAAAATTGTACTTAAGAACTAAAAGAAAAAAAAATAGAAAGAAATAAATATTTTAATTTTTTTATTTAACTTTAAGAGACTGAAACAAGAGCTCTAGGGGTAGAGAGAGGTGTGATATATTTGTTACAAAATGTAGATGACAATGCTTTCCGTGGGTATATTCCTTAATCTGCTGTACGTGTGTACGCCACTGAAGTCCTCCTAAAGCGCTGGTCCGATTTGAATGATTTTTTATGCGTTTAGGTGACGCCCTGGATTGTTTAGATTCACAAATCAGTCCGGCAGATGGCGCTGCAGTCGTGTCTAGGTTATTTATCGTAAACGGCTGAACTGATTTGAATGAATTTTTGTTTTTACATTCAAGTCGTATGTAGGTTATTTATCTATACCTACTGCACCTAAACGGCTGGACTGATTTGAATGATTTTTTTTGTTTGCGTTTGGGTGACGCTCTGGATGGTTTAGATTCACAAATCAGCCCGGCAGATGGCGCTGCAGTCGGTGTATAGGTTATTTATCCTAAACGGCTGAACTGATTTGAATAAATATTTGTTTATACATTCAAGTGGGGCCCTGGAAAATTTACATTTACAAATCTGCCCGGCAGATGGCGCTGCAGTCTGTATCTAGGTTATTTATCTATACCTACTGCAACTAAACGGCTGGACTGATTTGAATGATTTTTTTTGTTTGCGTTTGGGTGACGCCCGGGATCGTTTAAATTCACAAATCAGCCCGGCAGATGGCACTGCAGTCGGTATCTATGTTATTTATCCCTTACGGCTGGATCGATTTGAATGAATTTTTGTTTATACATTTTATTGGAAAATTTACATTCACAAAAAAACAATTCGGCAGATAGCGCTGTAGTCGGTATTTAGGTTATTTATTGTGACTGCTGGCCACATGCGTTATATCAATAGTTTAGAAATAACAAGTCATACGATGGCAACCACTTACGAATGCATTAATTTCTAATCTTATGGCCTGTCAGCCGACCGTAATTAAGAGCAAAAACAACGTCTTAGAAAGCTATTCGTTCATATTTTATGGACATTCCGAGCCCCTAGCCCTTAGAATAAAACATTTTAAGATTTTGGACAAATTCTGAGAAGGTCGGGGTGCTGCCTGCAGATGTTAGCAATAACTTAGAGTAATTTAAGCCGACGTATTCTGTAGAAATTACGGAAGAGGTCGGCCTCCCGCACATGTGCATTTAGGACAATTGACGGACGGCTACATAAAAAAATGGTAGAATGACTCCAGCATGGACCTTTTGGTAAGCGTGGGGTTTTATGAATTTTAAACGGAGAGACGGTGAAAAGGGCAGTTGGTTTCTGGCCGCGACAAGCGACGGTTGAGGGTCGATCTTGAACTGCGATAGGGCGAGGGCTAGTGTCCAGGCTAGTTAATTTAGGAGATTTGGGAAGTAGCCTATGTCCTAGTATATCGCGAAGTAGTGAGTGAAATAATTACGTCAGACATAGTTGGGTTTAAGCCCAGATTAGATTAGTATAATATAATATAATATAGAATATTAAGTGCGTGTAAGTGTTGGCGTGATTGGGTGAGTCATTTATTATAATAACTATCCCAGGCTGATAAAGTTACTATAGTTCCTGTAATTAAGCAGACAGATCCATGTCCCTCTTTATTATTATAAATGTATTTATAGTATGGACTCAGTACGGGTGATGCAGCAGAGAAGCTACTAATGATAATTTATTCCCGACTGACTCCAAATAAACCATTTATGTGATTGTATTCAATCATTGGAGCCGATTTGTCTTGTTTTATATGCCCATATCCTGGTCCTTACCTTAGCGGATATTTATCAGCTTCGTTTGGCTATAGGGAAGAATCGTATGTATGGAGACAGCCCTCCGCCTAACTTGTCCATGAGCTCTGATGCTCTAGACTCTAGACTCCCTGACGACTACTGACTATAACAGGAGGGCAGAACCATGATACTCGCAGCTCATTTAAATTTAACTAGGCAAACCGCCTATCTAGAATCAGATTACCAGCCAAACGTTATTGATAATGTCCGCTTCCAAAAAGGTCTTGCCACAGAGCACTTGCGTGAAGATTTGACGCGCACACATTCCCGGGAGAAGGGGTAGGCATTACTAAGTACCACTAACTGAATCAGTAGGTGTCAAAAGACACTAGGGAACGTATTTCGATAAAATCCAACCCGTCCGTTCTGTAGGACTATTTATGAATCGTCACTGTTTATCGAAACACGAGTACTACAAGATGCAATGCGTCCTTCGAATGGGGCAGATTAAGGGGATGTGAGGATGACGAGATTCCACCTCGGTGTGCAGCAGGAATAATCGCAATGAGTTCTGCTAGAGACTGAGTCTACGGTACGCTTGTACTAACTTGTGTAATACCTTAGAATTGGGACGGTTTGTCAAGGGTGTCAATCACATAATATATTTACAAGTCATAAACTCAGAACTTGTCTCCCTCGATAACAGGGAGCTTCGCAGTTCCCCTATCCTAGGGTGGAAGGAGACATTTATTTAGTGTCTAGGGAGCGTGTTCTGTTAGAATCGTAATAGTATCCTCAGAGGTTCTATGCGTTAGGTCTAACAGAACACGTGCAACGAAGCATACGTTAATATAACGGTTCCCAGCTTCACTAAAGTGGGTATAATTCGTAGTAGATAAAGTAACGTGATCTAAAATTACTTATAAAGTGCAAGCGTAACGATCCCCCACCACGCCACATAATAAGGTTTATTACAGATGACGGAGACAGCCCGCGTGCAGCATTTATATAATAGTTCTTAATATATTACATTATATAATTTTGCTTTTCCTCTCGTCTTCTTAGCGTCATATCATATCTATTATTATAAATTGTATACTTGTGTGTCCTAACTGTGAATTCCCATACTAACTTCCTCTGACCCCCTCCGGTCCTTGAACTTTATAAGCGGGAACCGGGGGTTTAATACATGGGAATTCATTTCTTATATCGGTGGGAGGATAACCAAGTCTGGTGACGAATTCCTACAGTTACACGCGGGGTTGGGGCGTGTTTCCTCTCCCGCAGGGAGAGCCGCATTTAACTGTAATATTATCACAATTAGGAAAAACGAAAATTTTATCAGCCTAGGATAGTTTAGGTACAATCACATGTGGTGCCGTGACCAGGATTCTCGTCATTAAATGTACTGATTCAATTCAGTGCAACGAGAAAGAACAATGTAAGGGTTACTACGAAATAAAGACACAACGTACACCAAAGAGACAAAACTATTGTTTTGTCAGGAACGATGGGTTTATTACCTAACATAATTCTATAAATAAATAAATAAATATATACGGACAAATCACACAGATTGAGCTAGCCCCAAAGTAAATTCGAGACTTGTGTTATGGGATACTAACTCAACGATACTATATTTTATAATAGATACATATATAGATAAACATCCAAGACCCAGGACAATTAGGAAAAGATCGTTTCCCATCATAACCTGGCCGGGGATCGAACCCGGGGCCTCCACGTCGCAGGCAGGCGGGTTGACCGCTGCGCCACGGAGACCGACAAAATTACTTTCACTACATTATTAATTCTATGGTCCCCTACAAAGACGTTCAGTGCAACGAGAAAAAAAAAACAAAGTAAGGGTTGCTACGAAATAAAAACACAACGTAGACAAAAGAGCTAAAACTATTGTGTACGTTGGCGATGGGTTTATTACCCAGCATAATTTTAGGATTCTCCACAAAAACATTGGCAACAAAAAAAAAAAATGTTACGACGTTTACAATCACCTATTATGTTATCGTTTGGTAACGATGGTTGAAACAAGCCAACTGTTGACGAGCGGGTTCGATTCCCGCATGACTATTTGCTAAGATGCTTAGATTGCATTACCATTCATATCGTGTTCGATCACCAGTGGAGTTATTATGTCTGTAATTATTTGGAATTTCTGTGTCACGGCTTGTGGGTTTGATTCCCGCATCAATTGTAGGATTTCGAATACGACGTTAATATATTTAGTGGTAAGAATGTTGATTGGGTGGCTGAGTTACTTAATATTAAGTTCAAATATCTGCAGAATTTTGTATCTGGCCGTAGGTACCTATATCTAGAACAAAGGGTTCGATCCCCTAAAATTGTGAATTTAGTACCTTTCAGTAAGTGAAGACCTAGTAATATAATACGTTTTACTCAAACCAATAAAGGTGAGATCAGTGTCTGAGAGGTTATATCAGTTATAATGGGTTCGACTCCCTGCAAATGTGAGTGTTGTATCTGACAATATGTGGATTCCAGTAATAAAAGTTTCGAATCTCTGACGATGCAAATATAGTATCCATTACTATAAAGTGCGTATGTTTGTATGTCTGTCTGTATGTATGTGCCCGAAGTTGCTCAAAACCCTCACCACTATAGATAATCATATAGATCTGGATGCGCTGAGTTCAAAAAAAAATACAAAAAAAAAAAACAAAGAATTTTGTTTCGGTCCTTTGGATATAAAAAGGTGTTTGTGCGTTTGAGATTTTATGCGTGTAATGAGAATGCGTTCAGGAGTAAGGTACGCCTTATTACGAGTAGTTCTAATATAATAAGCGAATGATACCGATGGAACGTGAATCTTATTTATAATTACAATGTATTTACTAGGGAGGTATATCAGCTATCATCATTAGGAAAAAAAAAAAAACTCTCCAGCTCGTTAGGAGGCGATGCATGTATAACTGAATGGATACTCGTTTGGCCTTATTTTAAATTCCAGGATGTTAAGTCTACACTCTGCTGCCACTACGCTAGGTGTGCCTGAACCTCTGGGCACTTGATTTGTGAGTTGCGGTTGGTTTAAGGTTCCTTCGAATCCAGCTGACATAAGGTGACTTCGACGGCGGTAGCTGAGGCGTGTCTCCTGTTACGAAGCTAAGTTTCATTTTCGTTACACACACTTCATTAACTATAGCTACGTGAAATATTTTGTTAACTCATAAAATATTGTAAGATCATGTTTTAAAACAATGGTCTATAGTCATAAACATATAGGTAAATTATCCATACTAATATTATAAATGCGAAAGTGACTCTGTCTGTCTGTCTGTCGGTCTGTCTCTCTGTCTGTCTGTCTGTCTGTTACGCTTTCCCGCTTAAACCTCTCAACCGATTTTGATGAAGTTTGGCATGGACAATCTTTAGACCCTGAGAAAGAACATAGGCTACCTTTTATCCCGGAAAAATTTGGTGTTCCCGAGGGAAATCTAAAAAGCGCGATATAACCGAACTCCGCGCGGGCGAAGCCGCGGGCGGAAAGCTAGTATATATATAAAGGATTTAGGAAACAAAAAAAAAAAAAAAATGTCCGCACGAGAAACAATAGAATAGACTCTTTGTTATGCGCACCATATGGATTACAAAAACGTAAATGTGAAGATTTTACAAACGGTGACACAATGGGCGGTCTTGTCGCTAAGAGCGATCTTTTGCAGACAACCTTTGGATGGAAGAGTAAGGGGAAGGAGAGAGAGATAATGTAGATGGTCTACAGTGTACTATTTACAACTTCACATAGTTTATATAATTAATATGCACGTTGAGTGTATCATGCTAGTCTAATAAATATATACATCTAATTAATGAAAATCATACAAAAGCAAATAAAATAAAAATAATGACTAGACAAGCATCAAAATAAAACTGAGACACAACAATGCATCAAAGTCTGTCAGAAATTCATTACTATTTTTGGAAGCTTATTGTCAAATAAATATGACTTTAGTTGAGGTATCGAGCGTACACTAATCAGCTCCTTACAATTGTTAGGCAACATGTTATAAATAATCGGAGCTATCGAAAAAAAAAAAAAATACTCTGGCGCATAAGTTCTGTTCTGCCCCACTTGAGAACGTCTGTTTCTTGTGAACTTATCTGCCATTCGCGAAAATGTCAATGTCAGAATGTGATATCGAATAAAAATAGGGTTTACAACTATACTACCAAAACTTTCTTCTCTTTTGGTATATACCTACATTAACTTATTCTGCTTATTTCTGCTGCTTGTTTTCTGTTATTTAAATAAAATTTTAAGAGCTCAAGGACATTTCCTCTTATGTCATAAGCGTCACTCAGTATCAACGATTGGTTACCGCGAAAGAATGTTATGATCATATAGCAGCTAGCAGATTAGTGTTCTAGTAAGACGATAACTGATTACACAGTATAGGATGTCTTTTCGAATTACTATAACTTGCCAACTCTTATAGGAATTCAAAACTGTTCTCGCCTCTTACAATCAGAGGGGGGCATCTAGTTGGAATCGAGTCTAATATGTTCATGTGCGAACTATTTCAGTGCTTCCTGGATATATCTGCCGGCAGCTGAATTAAGCTGACTCAACATGAGGAGCATAAGGAGAGGCCTCTGCCAGCGGTGGCTACAACATGCCGAGTTTAGAACGAGCGAGCACCGTAGGTAGCGTGGCTCAATAACACAAATACTCTTGAAGAGATCCTGGTATGTAAAACAATATTATAAGCATGCACAGGATTCTGGACTTAAATGAAGGCGGTAAGGTTAAATGAATTAATATACAAAGAGTATTTGCAGAACAGTATTATGTAGTTCGAATGTTATAAAACGATTGATACGTGTAAGAAACGATTGATAGGTGAAGATTCTTCTGCGACATAGTAAGAGCAGACCTTGTATCCTGTTGGAATCTTGTAGGATTGAATACAATAATGCCAATAATACATACAATATTCTAGTTAGAATTTGATAAGATGAATGCATCAGATAAGGGTAGGTTTGCATAGGCATAGGTCATCCTATTGTGAAAGCTCATACGCTGTACTGCGTCACGCGTCTGATTTTCAGAGGGGGGAATGTGACTGCTGGCCACATGCGTTATATCAATAGTTTAGAAATAACAAGTCATACGATGGCAACCACTTACGAATGCATTAATTTCTAATCTTATGGCCTGTCAGCCGACCGTAATTAAGAGCAAAAACAACGTCTTAGAAAGCTATTCGTTCATATTTTATGGGCATTCCGAGCCCCTAGCCCTTAGAATAAAACATTTTAAGATTTTGGACAAATTCTGAGAAGGTCGGGGTGCTGCCTGCAGATGTTAGCAATAACTTAGAGTAATTTAAGCCGACGTATTCTGTAGAAATTACGGAAGAGGTCGGCCTCCCGCACATGTGCATTTAGGACAATTGACGGACGGCTACATAAAAAAAATGGTAGAATGACTCCAGCATGGACCTTTTGGTAAGCGTGGGGTTTTATGAATTTTAAACGGAGAGACGGTGAAAAGGGCAGTTGGTTTCTGGCCGCGACAAGCGACGGTTGAGGGTCGATCTTGAACTGCGATAGGGCGAGGGCTAGTGTCCAGGCTAGTTAATTTAGGGGATTTGGGAGGTAGCCTATGTCCTAGTATGTCGCGAAGTAGTGAGTGAAATAATTACGTCAGACATAGTTGGGTTTAAGCCCAGATTAGATTAGTATAATATAATATAGAATATTAAGTGCGTGTAAGTGTTGGCGTGATTGGGTGAGTCATTTATTATAATAACTATCCCAGGCTGATAAAGTTACTATAGTTCCTGTAATTAAGCAGACAGATCCATGTCCCTCTTTATTATTATAAATGTATTTATAGTATGGACTCAGTACGGGTGATGCAGCAGAGAAGCTACTAATGATAATTTATTCCCGACTGACTCCAAATAAACCATTTATGTGATTGTATTCAATCATTGGAGCCGATTTGTCTTGTTTTATATGCCCATATCCTGGTCCTTACCTTAGCGGATATTTATCAGCTTCGTTTGGCTATAGGGAAGAATCGTATGTATGGAGACAGCCCTCCGCCTAACTTGTCCATGAGCTCTGATGCTCTAGACTCTAGACTCCCTGACGACTACTGACTATAACAGGAGGGCAGAACCATGATACTCGCAGCTCATTTAAATTTAACTAGGCAAACCGCCTATCTAGAATCAGATTACCAGCCAAACGTTATTGATAATGTCCGCTTCCAAAAAGGTCTTGCCACAGAGCACTTGCGTGAAGATTTGACGCGCACACATTCCCGGGAGAAGGGGTAGGCATTACTAAGTACCACTAACTGAATCAGTAGGTGTCAAAAGACACTAGGGAACGTATTTCGATAAAATCCAACCCGTCCGTTCTGTAGGACTATTTATGAATCGTCACTGTTTATCGAAACACGAGTACTACAAGATGCAATGCGTCTTTCGAATGGGGCAGATTAAGGGGATGTGAGGATGACGAGATTCCACCTCGGTGTGCAGCAGGAATAATCGCAATGAGTTCTGCTAGAGACTGAGTCTACGGTACGCTTGTACTAACTTGTGTAATACCTTAGAATTGGGACGGTTTGTCAAGGGTGTCAATCACATAATATATTTACAAGTCATAAACTCAGAACTTGTCTCCCTCGACAACAGGGAGCTTCGCAGTTCCCCTGTCCTAGGGTGGAAGGAGACATTTATTTAGTGTCTAGGGAGCGTGTTCTGTTAGAATCGTAATAGTATCCTCAGAGGTTCTATGCGTTAGGTCTAACAGAACACGTGCAACGAAGCATACGTTAATATAACGGTTCCCGGCTTCACTAAAGTGGGTATAATTCGTAGTAGATAAAGTAACGTGATCTAAAATTACTTATAAAGTGCAAGCGTAACGATCCCCACCACGCCACATAATAAGGTTTATTACAGATGGCGGAGACAGCCCGCGTGCAGCATTTATATAATAGTTCTTAATATATTACATTATATAATTTTGCTTTTCCTCTCGTCTTCTTAGCGTCATATCATATCTATTATTATAAATTGTATACTTGTGTGTCCTAACTGTGAATTCCCATACTAACTTCCTCTGACCCCCTCCGGTCCTTGAACTTTATAAGCGGGAACCGGGGGTTTAATACATGGGAATTCATTTCTTATATCGGTGGGAGGATAACCAAGTCTGGTGACGAATTCCTACAGTTACACGCGGGGTTGGGGCGTGTTTCCTCTACCGCAGGGAGAGCCGCATTTAACTGTAATATTATCACAATTAGGAAAAACGAAAATTTTATCAGCCTAGGATAGTTTAGGTACAATCACATTATCTATACTGCAACTGTACGGGTGGACCGATTTGTACGATTTTTTTTTTAATTTGATACATTTTTTTTTTATTATACCTAGACTATATTAATCACTCTGGCAACATATAGTAATTAATCAAACATCACAGGCGAACCCGGCTTGCTGATGATGTCTTAACTTGGCTCGCCGAACTTGACAGCGTGGCGGGAGGCCTCGGTGACTCGGACAAGTCTGGCTGAACCAGAATATTGCCGATGTTGCGCTCCTGACTTTTTTTTACCTCATTTAAATCGTTTAGTTCTTCGGCAGTTAAATTAAGCTCTGAAAATGTTATTCCCTCAGAAGATGATGTGACATTGTTGAGATGTATTTCCGTTTTAACAAGTAGTTTCTTCGCTCGATTTTTTTGTTCCTTAGCCCTACTAATTCGTATTATTTGGCTCAAATTGTGACCGCATTTGATGCAAAACTTGAAGGTTTCAGCGGTTATTGTAAAACATTCGTCGCATCTTAACAAGTTTTTCGTGCAATTATTGATTATAACGAATTGTTTTCGAAAAATTGATGTTGTTTCAAAATAAAGAATCAAAATAAAAATTGTTTATTTCAAATTAACCAACAGTTGGTACTTTTGAATAGTCAATGTCGGTCAGTCCAAGAAAAGTGAAGCTATATAGCACCTTCCAAAGCGTAGATCTCTATGGAGAAGAACGTGCAAGAGACTCCATGAACACTCTTCAAAAACCATAATATGGATTACATATCTTCATTACATATTTCTGTTGCTTCCATCATGTGAGCACAATGTATAATTATAAAAATCAATGAAAAGATAGAAAATTAATTAAGCCCACTGGCAGCTAAGAGATGACCAGTCTGCACTGACGGCCCCCGTTCACGAGCTTGACGCGCGCATTAGCCCCACTTAGCTCAACCATTTTGAAGGGAACCAAATTACCTAACAACACTTGCCACTGAATAATAATAATATTATTGATCTTTCCTTTCATACTTTTTAATATGTCTGCCGGGTCCGCTAGTCTATATATATATATATATATATATATATATATAGCACTTAGCTACTCAACAGACATCAACTAATTAACTAAGTTATATTAACTAGTCTTATCTTACTCCAATTAAGGTTTCTAATTTTATTAAATTTTAAGTTCTTTTAAAGTTAAATTAAACACTATCCTTTAAATCTTGATTAGTGTTGTCTACTAAGTATTAAATTAAAGTATAGGTAAGTACCAGTAGGCTAGACACATTACCTGTAGGACCGATGCTCGATGGGACCGACGGGTTCTCGAGTGGCGACCACGCACCGGAAGACGTAGCGTGGGTAGGCCCCTGACAAGGTGTACCGACGACCTGGTGAATGTCGCGGGAAACCGCTGGATGCGGGAGGCGCAGAACCGGTCGTCTTGGAGAACCTTGTGGAGATCTATGTCCAGCAGTGGACGTGTTTCGGCTGAAATGATGATAAATATAATAATAATAATAATAATAATAATAATAATAATTTATTTCAAAAAATACAAAATTTACAAGAGAGTTACATATATTTAGAAAAGGTAAAATGTACAGCAAATAAATTTGAGACAAACGACTCCCAAACTGAGACATGCTCGTATCTTGGGTAGTCGGCGGTCGGCCGTTTTAAATGTCAATATACATATACATATCACCGCCTTTTTGAATTTCATTAAAGTTTACAATTTAAAAATAAAAATAACAGTTTTACAAAATTCAGACACTAATCCTTTCATTTTACTATTTCCAAAAGTTTCTCAGTTTCGTCATAACTCAACGACATCAACCAATTATTTAATTTATTTTTAAGATTATACTTATTAAGTTTGTATAGTGAGATCGTTTTGTTAACTTTGTTGTAAAGCCTGGAGCTTAATGCATTGTATTGTCGCTGTGCGAAAGCTGTTTTACATTGCACAGAGGGGCAAACAAGAGCACCACTTCGCTTATTTAAACTTTCCTTATTTAAGGGAAGTAGTGAATGTCTTCGGAGTATCGTGCGGAGAATAAACAGCTGTCGCACCGTCAAAACCTTGGCCTCCTTGTATAGTTCAGCGGTAGAATAATATCGTGGCTTACCATGTATAATCTTGAGAATAGACCTCTGTGCCCTCTCCAATTTTAGAAGCAAAGTTTTGTAGGTTCCACCCCACGCAGGAATGCAATAACCCAAAATTGATTGACCCAATGCTATATAGATTGCCCTCAATAGCATACGGTCAGCAGAGTGTCGAAGGTTCTTAAACACGTATATTAGTTTCCTGACACGTCCGGTGAGGGTCTCAACTTGTGGACGCCAGTCTAATCGTTCATCAACGACAACGCCAAGATACTTTATACTGGTCACATTCGTAATGGGTAGACAACAACAAGTTACTGTTGACCTAGCACAACTGTGGGCTTTAAGGGTTACCGTTTCTACTGAGGGTTTTGTGGTATTGGGGAGATAAAAACGAATATATTTAGTTTTATCCACATTCAGCGTAAGTAGATTTGAGGTTAACCACAACATGACTTCCCTCATATTACTCTCGGTATATATCTTAGCTTCATCCCAGGTATTCCCATACACTAAGAGTGCTGTATCATCTGCATATGTAAAAATGTCACAGTTCTTCAATTTAATCTTACATAAGTCATTGATGTAGACTATAAACAATGTGGGTCCGAGAATACTCCCTTGCGGGACTCCAAAGTTTATTTCCTCGTCATCACTCACCACTGTATCAATTTTAACTGCCTGGGTACGACTTGTCAGGTAATCTATAAATATATCCAATGCCAAACCGCGGACTCCAATGTGCTGTAGTTTAGATATAAGGATTGGGACAGAAACCGTATCGAAAGCTTTTGATACGTCCAGAAATACACCATAGCACTTGCAGCTCTTGTCCAATTTATTGGCAACCATGGAACTGAAATTGGTTACAGCATCCTCAGTTGACACACCCGGCCTAAATCCATACTGGTTTTCTGAGATTATTTTAAATTTGGTGAGATAATTTGTCAAACAGTTATTAAGAATTTTTTCTAGTATCTTCGATAATGTACTCAGTACAGAAATAGGCCTATAATTCGTAAGCTGATCTCTGTCCCCACCCTTATATACAGGGGTCACTATTGCCCTTTTTAGCCCGTTGGGAAAAACGCCAGTGGCAATCGAGACATTGCAAATGTGCGCAATAGGCGGCACCAGGACTTCCCGTGAGAGCTTAATTACCAAGGCTGGAATTTTATCCCAGCCCGTTGCACAGTTATTACGAAGAGTATTTATAATAGATGAAACTTGTTCATGACTCACCGACGGTATCCAGAGAGAGTTGCACTGTGAAGTATTTTCCTTGACTTGGCAGGATTCTGGACAATTTTCAGGGGGGACCAGCTTCGCGGCCAGGTCCTTCCCAATATTGACAAAATATTTGTTGACACTATTCGCTGACAATTTAGCTTCCGCTGATAATTTAAATAGTTCCCTTGCAGGGCCTGAGTGACACTTCCTGCCTGAGAGTCGGTTTACAACATCCCATATTGCTTTTGGATTAGATTGAGCCTTAGTAAACAGATCTTTTTCATATTCCAGTTTTAACTTTCTGAGCAGTGAATCACAAAAGTTTCGGTACCTTTTATATGTCGTTTGAAGAATTACGTTATCACGATTTTTCCTCAATTTAAGGTGCATCCTATCGCGGTTCCATATACACCGAAGCAATCCTCGAGTGATCCACGGTTTCAGAATACAGTTTCGTCTACCAGTTTGTTTCTGAGTTGTGTGCTTTATAACTATATTACTAATTACCAAGATCAAATTATCAGTCGCAATATTCGCGTCAGTTTCATTCAAAACAAAGTTAAAATCACTTTGGTCAATTTCTGCTTTGATAGAGGAATAGTCTAGGCGCGTTATGATCCTATTGGTGTACGGATACAGTTTCTTGCTTTCTTTTACACATAAAATGACAGGAAAATGGTCAGTTATATAGGTGTCTAATATGATAACTTCTGCCGAATTGTTGGATTTCACTAGAACATGATCAAGGCAGTTCCCAAGTCTTGTAGGATACACGTGTGCCGGCAGCAGGCCTAATGAAGCTGTTAATAATAGATAATCACTACAGTTTCGATCAATATTATTGCTCTCTTTTATATCAACATTAAGATCTCCTATCACAGCTATGTTTTTGAATAATTTTAGATTAGATACTTGTATTTCTAGACTATGATAAAATTTTGTTAGGTCTGAATGAGATGGTGACCGATAAAGCCCAATTATAGCAGTATTCTTTAAACAGCAGATTAAGCAATTAGCACCTGAAAACGATGGTTCAGATATAGTACATTCAAGTCCGTTCCTAGAGTACATTACAACTCCATCGTTTTGTGTCAGATTGTTGGTTGTAGCATGAGATGTGTAATTATCAAGATAAGGTGGTGGGCCTGTTCCTTTTAGCCAGCACTCGGAGAGTATAATAAGGTCAAACTCAAACTTGATTACTGACAGCATGGATATAAACTGGTCTAGGTTTTTATTTATACTTCTAATATTTATGTGTATGATTTTAAGATAGGTATTAGGTTCCACAATAAGCCCTGTGCATTGATCCGGTGTACACATATGGGAATTAGCAACTTTAAACTTATCAATCTCATTGCTAGCATGATTTATATTATCCGTCATTTTTAAACAGTTTAACGACATATGGAATCAACGTGCCCAATTTAGTGCAATAATAAAGTAGAGCTCTTATCGGTTGACGTTGCAGTTTCAATAAAAAGAAAATGTCAGCCATAGGATAGATCTCACTATTACCACATAAAAGTATTTTTTTTTACGGATTTGGAATTTAATTGGTTAAGGTTAACTTGAGTTTCAAATACAAATGATTGTGTCTTGTCATTGTACAATTGGCAATAATATATAAAAAAATATGGTAGGATAATTAAACAAAATTCTAAAGGATAAAGAAATAAAATAACAAAGCAAGTAATAGAGTAACAAAATACGTGTAAATAAATAAATATATACGGACAAATCACACAGATTGAGCTAGCCCCAAAGTAATTTCGAGACTTGTGTTATGGGATGCTAACTCAACGATACTATATTTATAATAGATACATATATGATATATGGATAAACATCCAAGACCCAGACCAATCAGGAAAAGATCGTTTTCCATCATAACCTGGCCGGGAGTCGAACCCGGGGCCTCCACGTCACAGGCAGGCGTGTTGACCGCTGCGCCACGGAGGACGACAAAGGTAAGGGGTAAGGGGTGGTAGGTTTTCAAAGGTAAGTACCTATTTGAGTTTATTACGTAAACACTATCTGTTAAATCTAGATATGTGTTATTAATCAAGTATCAAATCAATGTGTGGGTAAGCACCAATTCAAGCTTATTAAGTAAACACTATCTATAATAATTAAGGTAGATAAGCGATCCATTAAATATCAAGTTTGATATTTTTATGTCCTAACCGAATACTACTAAGTCTGCCAACCATTGCGTTTCCTTTCATTCATCATCAAAGTTTCTTATTTAAATAAATTTGTTAAGCATATTAATTTGAAAAAAAAATCCTTACACCCTACCAGTATACATTCATCCCTTAAAAATTAAATATTTGCACGTCTATCGTTAATTCCGTGCTAATATTGGATAATCACGACAATAATGATCTAAACTCGAAGTCTTCATACTTTAGAAATACCTTCAATGTGACCCTTTTCTTCCAGTATTCTAATAATTACATTGCCTGTTACATTTCTTAAAGGAAGCAACATGACATAGTTACCAAAATTATCTGGACATATTAGAAGATTTGCGTTTCTCTCAGTAGACAGAGAAAAGGGTCGCAACTAACTACTTCAGATGGCTAACTAACCTGTCTCTTCTTCAGCCTATAGATGTCCACCGCTGGACAAAGGCCTCCCCCAAGGCTTTCCACGCTGACCGGTCTTGTGCTGCCCGCATTCATCGGCATCCCGCGACCTTCACCAGGTCATCGGTCCACCTTGTTGGGGGCCTTCCTACGCTGCGTCTTCCAGTACATGGCCGCCACTCCAGAACCTTACTGCCCCATCGGCCATCGGTTCTACGAGCAATGTGCCCTATCCAGTGCCACTTAAGTTTAGCAACTCGCAGAGCTATGTTGGTGACTTTGGTTCTTCTGCGGATCTCCTCATTTCTGATTCAATATAGATTATAAAGACAATAAAGGCAAAAGTTAAATTTTTATGTAAACAAGTAAATCTCCTCAAGAATCTCTACAGACTAGTACTTCTCTATATCTGGTTAATGCTGCCTGCGAAGCTCATCCCTGATTGTCTTTATATCTGTAAATATCAGAAAACATTTAAGCTCATACCTACCACAGTTCGTTAATCACAAGATATCTAAACAGTCTTGGTTAAGTAAATTTGCAAATATAATTAATAAGTTAAATCAACACAAGATACTAATAAGGTGTATCAAATTAAATTTAAAATATCTAAGCAATCCTGGTTAATCTAAATATACTTATTAAGTTAAATCAATTCAAGATAAGCACTATTAAAGTGTATCAATTACAATTAGAGTCAAAACAATTAATCTTAAGTTTAACAATTACTAGTGCAAATTGCAATGTTAACAGGTGATATAACCTTACTTTTAACCGCTTAATTTGTGATATTTGAAGTTGTATTACCCCACATTAATCAGAGAGTCCGTACATTTAAGCTTCTTAACAACATCCACAATGCAGAAAGGTATCTAATTTAACAAACAATAGGTATTATCATGTGCTTATTACTTCCACACTTCAATTTAGCAAAATGTTTTAAGTTGAATTACACTAATAACAACATTAAACAATCAAATTCAAATTCTCAATCTTGAGGACATATTCTTCTTCTTCAGCCTATAGAGGTCCACTGCTGGACAAGGGCCTCCCCCAAGGCTTTCCACGATGACCAGTTTTGCCCTGCCCGCATCCATCGGCTTCCCGCGACCTTCACCAGGTCATCGGTCCACCTTGTTGGGGGCTTCCCTACGTTGCGTCTTCCACTACGTGGCCGCAACTCCAAAACCTTACTGCCCCATCGGCCATCGATTCTACGAGCAATGTGCCCTGCCCACTGCCACTTAATTTTAGCGACTCGAAGGGCTATGTGGCTATGATTAGATACGGCTATGACTTTTGTTTTTCTGACATATTATTCCCGTCAAAACCTCTAGAGCCAACTGCACTGCATTGCGCAATTTACGCGCTATTTTTGGATCTCCGGATAGATTGTAAACAAGCTAATATAGGTAGATAGCATTATACTTAATGCATAATAACGATGATTTGCACTATTGAGGCATCTGTACAGACAATTGCCGATTGAAGCTAAATATGTGTTTTAAGCGCTAGCATAGAGTTAAGTACACATACGAAGTCACTGTTATGATGTTTTTATTATTGTTTATAACATCATAAAGCACACAAGCAGATTTTTTTTGTATTCTACGTGTTTGTTTCATATAAACACTAGCACGATAAAACGGGGCTCAAAGCAATTAATATTTTTAAAATCACGGCACCGATCTGAATAAATTAGTTAATTGCAATATTTAGAACATGTTATCTATGAATGATATAATTTAAAAAAAAAAGCAAACATGCCAGATATCATTAGTCATAATGACTGTACGTATTAACTCGTCTGGTTCACGTATAAAACACATGTCGATCATCTCGATAGAATTAGTTGCAACCGGGCATCACAATGGCGACGTTAGTAATTATAGCATTGTGCCTTTTCTTAAAAATTTTCGTCACTGACGCGGCAAGGATACTGGCAATATATCCAGTCCCGTCCATTAGCCATCAAGTTACCTTCAGGCCAACAACAATGGAACTCATCAAACGTGGACATGAAGTAACAGTAATAACAACAGATCCCATGTTCAAGAAAGGTGAAGCTCCTGAGAACCTTACGGAAATCGATGTCCATGATATATCGTACCAAACATGGGAGGCATTCATGGCATCCGGAAGAGGAAACAAAGAAGATCTTGTATCACAAATGAGAGTTGGAGCTCAAGTGATGATTGATTTAGTAGACACACAACTACAGGTTAAAGAAGTGAACGATTTAGTGCAAGGAAAGAGGAAGTTTGATCTATTGTTAACAGAAGCGTGTGTTCGGTCAATAATAGCCTTTTCACATGTTTACAAAGTGCCTTTGATTCAAATTAGTTCTTTCGGAGCTGTGTGGGATAATTATAGAGTAATAGGTGCTCCAGAACATCCATTCTTGTATCCTGGAATGATAAGTCAGAGAATCTACAATCTAACAATGTATGAAAAGTTGTATGAATTATACATTAAGTACACGACAGAAAATGTATTTAAAAGTATGGCAGGTGAAGAGATCAAAATGATAAGGAAACATTTTAGCCCCGATATTCCGGATCTCATGGAAATTGAAAATAATATTGACATGTTGTTTTTGAATGTTAATCCAATTTGGGAAGGGAATCGCCCTGTGCCACCGAGTGTCATCCATTTGGGAGGACTGCCCCAGAAACCGCATAAGGAATTGCCTCAGGTAGATATTAATGTCATAATTCATAATTTGCTCAATTGAAAATTCATAGGTGAGCAAGGCTGGCTGTTATATCGTATGTTCGGAGAGATCTATGAAGGTCCTCAAATAGATATTTTTAATGTGTAAGTTCTGTCAAATCATATAAAACGAAACTTAGAATACAAAAGTTGAGTATTCGGTATTTAAACCAGTACCATCGTAACTCATAGGTAAATGAGTACCTAAAAAAATCAGTTTAAAAAATTACCACAAATTGCGTTTGATTTTGATTGATCGCAATCCGTCTTATTTTCACATTACCCAATTAAGTAATACTTAGGTATTTTATTATTTTTGGAATTTTATTATTTCTTTTAGTGATATACACAGGCACGTAATCATTCAAACTTTACTCAATTGGAAAATTCATCGTTGAGTAAGGCTGGCTCTTATATGGCATAACGGTTGTTTTTTAATGATTCGACAAAACTTGTGTATACAGAATTTTAATTACTCATTATATCTCAAAGGTAGGATCACTACCAAAATATACAATTTTAAAAACTACCACAAAATATTTACTAAATAACAATTTATAATATGTATCCTACATTTCTTTTTGTTTTAAGTGGACGTATTTCCATCTTATTCTGACATTTAATATTAATTAAGAACTAAAAACTATCTTAAATTATTCTTCTTTTCAGGATCTAAAATCATATTTAGATTCATCAAAGCAAGGTGTTATTTACATCAGTTTTGGTACAAATGTGAAACCAAGTCTTCTTCCCCCAGAGAAGATACAAATGCTAGTGAAAGCTTTTTCCAAAACGCCTTACGATGTACTGTGGAAGTGGGACAAGGATGAACTGCCTGGAAAGTCAGCCATCATCAAAATATCCAAGTGGTTACCGCAGTCAGATTTACTTAGTAAGTAATGTTGATAGTTGAATGGTTATTTTCCTATCCGTCTTTCTGGTAAACCTTGTTTCAAAACAGGTATTTTTTATATGTAGATGTTTGTCACTAAATAATAAATGAAATATATTGAAATTTATATATTGTCCTTTCTTCATTTCAGAACACCCCAAGATTAAACTGTTTATAACACAAGGAGGTCTGCAATCAACAGATGAGGCTATCATAGCAGGGGTACCTCTGGTTGGTATACCGATGTTGGGCGATCAATGGTACAACGTAGAGAAATATGAATACCATAGAATAGGTGTCAAATTGGAATTGGAAACGCTTTCTGAAGAATCATTTACCAATGCCGTACAAAAGGTTGTTGGCGATGACAGGTAAACATAAATTTCATACTATGAATATTCATAATGACTATACGTCAACATATTCTGTTTTTTATGAACCTAAACTACGTTAAAAACAAAGGCAGGAGATTAAAAGCAGATTGCTCACTTCGGCTATATGTAATTTTTTAGTATACCTCATTGTAAAACCTTAACGTAGTCACATCGGTAGATAAAACAAAACATTCCAACAGGACTAAATTAATATTTTATCTTATGTCCTTTTCATAATAACATAAAAAGATAAAGATGCACTGACCTTGAATTTAGTTTAGTTTGTGACTTCTTTGGTTTGGTTTGAAGAGGCCGAAGCATTTTTGTCACAACTAGATTGAAAGATAATGACCAACTATGTTTCGATTTGAGCTGCTCAGTGTAGTGACTGGACAGGTCCATTTAATCTGTGTGGTTCTTTCCTCAAAAGTCCATTTCAGACAACAATCTTCATGGTTTTTACATAATCTGACTAACAATATACTTAATTTAAACACGTTGTGACTTCTGAGTTTGTTTCGGCCTTTCTTCTCGAAGTAGTAAAATAGCAAACGCCAAACTCATCTACTTAAAAAAATGTATGCTATAAGTAGAAAGTCTGTAGGTTAGTAGTTAGAAAATATGTAAAATAAATATTTTTTCAAAGATAGTCTGCTATGGCTTGTCTATTAAATACATACTTTTTAATAGCAAAAAGATAACAATTTATTTTTCTTTACAGCTACCGCAAAAATATTGTCAAACTAAGGACTCTCATGCTTGACCAGCCAATGCAACCATTAGAACGCGGAATTTGGTGGATTGAGCACGTGCTGCGTCACGGCGGCGCGAAGCATCTTCGTGCGCCCGCCGCCAACATATCATGGGCACAGTATCTCGAGTTTGAACTCCTTGCAATAGTATTAGGAGTTTTAATATCCGTATTTTTATTTACAGCCAGTTTAGTATATAGCTTGTACAGGTTTATTAGTAATAACTATATTATTAATACAAAGGTTAAAAGAAATTAATGTACTGAAATTAATGTACCTAGCTGTGGTGTGTGTGGTGTGTTGTCCACCTGTAATGTGAAAATTTTGCGTGAAAGGATAATTTAATTAATGAAATGGAATGATTGATATAAAATTAAAAATAATTTACAGGAAATCAAACTATTTAGAAAAAGTGCGTTACCACATTGAAAAGTGGGGAATGAGAGTGTAGCGTTTTAGTGAGTGTGGGTATGTGATGTGTGTCATCATCATCATCATCTCAGCGTTTTTCCCGGTTGCATCCGCGGCTTTCGCGTTGGAGCCCGGGGTCCGCTTTCTCCTTCATTTCGCACGATCTTTAGCATCCTGTGGTAAGAGCTTGTTGGCACGCATGTCATCTCTTACAACGTCAAGCCAGCACTTGTTTGGTCTACCTCGCTTGTTCCGGCCCGGCGGAGGCGACATGGCAAGACATTTGTTACCCACGTAACCTGCCGGTTTACGTAAGACGTGACCGTACCAGCGCAGGCGACTCTCTTGCAGTTTGTCTGCTATGTCACGGACACGGAGACTGCCACGGATGCGGGAGTTTCTAATGCGGTCTTTCCGCGTAACTCCGCACATCCACCGCAGCATATTCATCTCCGTGACACGCAGCTCCTGCTTGTGTCGCTCAAGCACAGGCCACGCCTCACAGCCATACAGAAGGACAGGTCTAATGATGGTCTTATAGATCTGTCCCTTAAGCTTAACCGGCATTTTGGGGTCACAAATGACACCTGTCACCTCACGCCATTTTGCCCAAGCTGCGGAAATGCGTGATCTAACGTCGCAATCAATGTCGCCGGACGCGAGGAGCACAGACCCCAAGTATTTAAAATGGTCTGTGGTGTTGCTGGCCATGTACACCGTCTTCGCCACATTGAGTTTAAGACCTCCGTTCTCAAGCGACCGCCGCACCCGCCGCACCAACCGTTCCCTGTCCGTGTCTGCCAGCGCTATATCATCAGCATACATGAGCAACCAGGGGGGTTGCTCATGTGAATTCTTGATGCTGTCTGACAAGACGTCTAATATCACGCTGAACAGGAACGGACTAAGGACGGATCCCTGTTGTACTCCGACGGTGATGGGGAAGGGTTTAGTGTCGCCAACAGAGGTCCTAACAAAGGAATCGGAATTGAGGTACATGTCTCGAATTATGTCAACATAGGCTTCTGGTACCCCTACGGACCTCAGTGCGCACCAGATCACCCCCCGAGGGAAACAGTCGAAGGCCTTCTGCATGTCTAAAAAGAGCATATGCAGAGGCGTGTTCTTCGATCTGTATCTCACCATGGTTATCCTTAGGGCGAAGATAGGGTCCGTGGTTCCGTACCCTGGACGGAACCCATATTGACACGTCTAAAATCCTCTCAAAGATCTTCATGGTGTGGGACATGACCTTTATACCGCGATAGTTGCCACACTCCTGTACCGAGCCCTTGCCTTTGAAGACTGGAGTAATAATATTCAGTCTCCATTGGTTCGGGATTTTACCAGTCAGGAGCACGCGGTTCAAAAAACAAGTTAAAATGCCCACACTGCGAGGACCCATCGCCTTCCAAGCCTCAATGGGGACTCCATCAGCTCCAACAGCTTTCCGATTCGCCATGCGACGGAGAGCCGTGTGGACTTCCTCAGGCGTTATCGGGGGCACTAATCCAAGGTTCGGAGGGAGTTTCGGTGTCTGCACCTCTTGGTGCTGCTTATTCAGCAGCTCGTGGAAGGACGTACGCCATCTCTCCTTCACCGCGCGAACCTCGTAAAGCGGGTTGCCAGTAGGGTCTTTTACATAACGGCACTTGGATATATCCAGTGCCGCTTTCACCCTAGAACGTGCCAACTTATAAATGAGTTTCTGCCCCTCAGACGATTCCAGCTTCTCGTAGAGCGGTTGCAAGTGGTCTCGTCTGGCTCTGGCTACAGCTCTTTTAGTGGCACGTTTGGCAACCTTGTATGCGTCGCGATCTTCAGGAGATCCGGTTGCCTGCCACGTTTTGAAGAGGGCTTTCTTCACCCTTGTCTCCCTCTGAACTGTGTCGTTCCACCATCAGGTCTCCTTGTCATTTTTGCGACCGCTCTTAGACACACCGAGCACCACCCGCGCCGCCCTAGTAATAGCTGCCTGGATTCTGTTCCAGTGATTTTGGACAGATTCTCCCTCGGTACCAGCGCACTTGTCGCCAATAACCGAAGCGAACTTCTGATACTTATTTTCATCAAGCAGCCACCACCGGATCTGGCGTCGGCAGTGCTCAACACGTCTACGTTGGGCCTTAACGCAGAGATCCATGACAAGGAGACGGTGTTGTGCAGTAATACTCTCACCGGGTAGACCTTGCAGTTGGCTACTTTGCCGATGTGGTGTCTCCTAGTTAGTAGGAAGTCGATCTGGGTAGCGCTTCGCCCGCTCCGGTAGGTAACAAGGTGCTCCGGTTTCTTTTTGAAATAGGTGTTCACAATTGCCAGGTCAGCGGCCGCACACGTTCGGAGAATGTTGTCCCCTTCCGCGTTGCGGCTACCGTACCCAAAGTCACCGTGAACACGCTCAAACCCGTCACACCTCTCACCCACATGACCGTTCACCACCCAGAACGATTCCCTGGGATAACGGGATCCCGCGAAGCAATCCTTCGAGCTGGCTCTAGAACAACGTCCTTTCGGCGTCACCGCACCAGGCCTGCTGAGCGTAGACACTTATCAAGTGGGTTATTACCCCATTGACTAGCACCCGCACCGACATCAGCCGATCACTGATGCGATTCACCTCCAAGACGTCATCCTGGAGCTCGTCAGACAACACCACGGCGACCCCATTTCTCCCACTAAGTGCACCCGTGTAGATCAGCTTGTAGCCATTCCCAATAAGCCGGGATCTGCTGCCTTTCCACCGAGTCTCCTGCAGGGACGCCACGGCCACCCTCCGCCTGTGGAGAGTTTTGGCCAGTTCTCTCGCGCGTCCAGTTAGCGTGCCAACGTTCCACGAAGCGAAACGGAGTTTACTGGTTTGGGCTCGCTTCTTCAGCCGTGTCCGCCCCTGACACGGTAGCCCTAGCCCACAGGTCACAGGAGTTGGGCGAGGCTCCTGCGCGCCGTTTTGCGGCGGCGCTCTAGCTGTGACATGAGCATTTCTAGTTAACCTGTCCATGATTGAATGGCTTGTTTGGCTTTTACGAGTGCGACTGCCGTCTGACCACTCAACTCTGCAGGTGCACCGTCTGGCAGGTGGGGTTGACTTGAGTCCCAAAGATGGTGGTGGGACCCCAATGCACCTAAATGTATGTATGTGGGTATGTGATGTGTGTATTGGCATGTACTTATGTAGACCCTCTTTCCTTTTTTAAAGTCTAGTAATTTTCTAGTTTCACTAAAGTTTAATCGAAGAAGCCAGTCTCGTATTACATCCCTATATTTATTATTTGTAACTAATATAAATATTAGTGTGTAAGTAGATGTTATTCAAGGCCATACGGGAGGAGGGGTTGCGGCAAGGGACTGTTTTTTTTTAAATGTATGTAAACAAAGTTAAATTTAAAAAAAAATGGTAATTGAAACTCTCTAATTGAGACTCAAAAACAATTATATTGAAAAATATAATTAGTGCTTTCTTTATGGCAAAAAGTTTTAGTTACTTAAAGTTGATAACAGTGTGTAGGTATTCACGGACGTGACATGAAATAAAAAAAAAGAACAGCTACAAAAAACTGTTAGTTACAAGTACTTCGTGTATCTAATGTATTGTAAAACTTTATTTTTTTGTTTCTACGCGCTTAGACAACGCTTAAACTGATTTGATTTTGAGGATAAATTGTTTAGCGGCCAACGACTCATGATTCTGACGACGACTAAGATAATTATAGTGTATTAATATTTAATAATAATTGTAATTGTATTTGATAATAATTGTAACTGCTACAAATATTTATTGTTTTGTACAGTAAAAAATAAAAAGCAAAATAATGGATAATTCTGACTTTCAATATTGTATACCAATATTTCATTGTTGTGTCCGCAATGCTCGCCGCATTGCCACATTAAATGGCGATGGGCTGATGTTTAACATCTGCAATAAGAACGAGCCGGAGCATGTAGTGTTTGTATCTCCTAAAAGGTATATAACTAACATTGTCTCATGTACACTTGTAGCCGAAGTACAGCTGTCAATCTAGCAGTCTATTACTCACACTGGTCAAGGTTAGACGCGTGCTGCTTGCGATACGAGTGTAGTGGTGAGCCAGTGAATTACAGGTGTTACTGTAAGGACGATGGGCCGATGGCTAACATCTGCAATAAGAACGTGCCGGAGCAGGAGTCACCCATTTTGTCAAGGTGACAAAATACGCTGTTTTGACAGCTGGATAAATTATAAAATAGATAAAGATTCATTTATTGCGTAACTGTGTACTTATTAATGTTATTTAATTATGTAATTACAATGCTTTGGCTCAACAGTCTATCCAAGTCGGACATGCAATATCAAAGGAATAAAAGAATTATAAACAATACGACAAGTCTAAATTACAATTATAAATTACTTTTTTACCAAAATATTCATTTAAATTATAGATCACATTATCAATTACATTTTTTTAAACATTGTTTTATATGTACTTCCATTTAATTACTTAATTGCTATTAGTAGTTGGTTGTACACTCGAATGGCAGTAATATAGGTATGTACTTTTATAATAAATCATATTATATAAAGAAGGTAAATTAATATTATATTTATATTGCCGATGAACACAGTTTAAGTCACATTTAAAATTAAAAAATTGCTTATTATTTTTGATAAACAAACATAACTCCAGTATATAAATTCCAGTCAGTGTTAGGAAACCTTTTGTCTTTAATACATTTCCCAACGATCCAGTACTGTGTATATACAGAATGAAAGTAGATTGTACGTAAGTCGAAATCCCCCAGTAAATAACACCGTTAGTTGAAAAGGAAAAAGCAAGCAAATGTGGATAGATGATTAAACAGACTTTAAGGCAACAATTATTATTTACATATTTCATTTTTGTGCCCGCAAAACTTTTCACATTGGATGGAGTTGGATTTTTTTAGGATTTATAATTACGGAATCTATGTGGACCGTTCAACGTTTATTTGACCTAATGACCTTCCCGAAAATAATCACCAACAAAACGATAAAGAACGCTATGACAGGCACGATATCAAAATGGGACCAAACAAAAAAAAAATAATAACAAGAAGACGTGCTAGTTATCAATAGTGACAATAACTAGACGTATTAAGGTCGTACCCTCACCAAATGACCTCGAGCATTTGCTCCCTCTTAACCGCGCCCCACCTCTACAATACTTCGCAAAATATTACTAGCGCCGTCTGGCGGACGAAGTACTTACAAATACAAGTTAAATTCATAGACCACAGAAGTAACAGACATGGCAATTTTATTTTTGTTTATTGGTGCGCCCAAATACTTTTGATTATTATAGACTGAAACAAATGTTGACGATACTTCATAATAAAAATTTTGCGTATTTTATTTTTTTACCGACTTCCCAAAAGTGTGGTTCTCAATTCGATTTATGTGTGCTCGCTGATAACTTTATCGTTAATGAACCGATTTTGACCATTCTTTTTTTATATGAAAGAGTATGCTGCCTATGTAATCTCATTGTTACCACGTCAGTGTCGATAATGGAAATTCTAAGAAATTTAGGCCAATTATTTAAAATTGTAGGCACGTGAAAACTTGATACTGGTATTTATATCGGATGATACTATAAAACCGTGAAGATTTGGGCCTAACCTGATGATGGAGATGACAGAGAATCAAGGGAATCCACATCGGAAGCAACTGTCATGTGTTTGGGCTTACTTAGTTTGTATTGATTAGACCTTTACAACTAAATATGTTATGACTGTAACTTCAGGGTTGGAAGTTAGTTTTGTAGATTGAAAGTTAGCTAAGTCAGATGGTCAAAGGGATAGAAAAATAATATAATAAAGGTTAATTTATCATTATTTATTATTTTAAGGGAAAACGTAATCAGGGTCAAATAAATTTCTGCAGACTGGAAACCTACATAAAAAAAAGATTTGATGTTTTGGGCTCAGGCAAGACTGAAATTATATTATTATTCTCGTTTAATAAAACAAATACGTAAATTGTAAAAAATAAAACTATCGTATAAAAAAAAAACAAATACATATACTATAATATTATTTACACAAAGCTTCCTTTTGCAGAAAAATAATAAACATCTGACTAATACAATATCCGGTCAGACTGGACGCTGACGGCAGCATATTTGGAAAAGGCCTGCAAGCAAACGACGTTTTTCGTTTGCTTTAATTCCTATAAGACCACAATGAAAGTATGAGCATTTCTAGAAATAACGCAATGAAATAATACAACTTAAATTCAGTCTCTTGATTTTAATTGATTTTTGCATAAGCATGACAAGTAGGTAGTGTTTGTACTATATTAAAGTACAGTGTTGTAAATTGTTGAGGAATTCCCTCGACTGTCTACGGTCTTCATCATCAGATCTATTGCAGACCTTCATTCAAACCTATATGGGTGTAAAGTTTTCATCAATATAAATGAATTAAGTCCAAACACAAGGTAACTATTGTAAACCTTTGAAGAGTTCCCTTAACTGGCCTTTGTCTTCATCATCAGAGCTTTAATGACAACCACAACTCATTTAGGTGTAAAGTTCTTATCAATATAAATTTATTAAGCACAAACACGAGGCAGCTGATGTGAATCGCTAAGGAGATCCCTCGGCTGTCTTCCGGCTCCATCATCAACTCCGAACTTTACTAAATTGTAGTGCATTAAAACAATGAAAAAAACATAGAAATGCCCTAGGCGCCCCTATGATTTTTTAAATTTCTCCTAGGTTTCCTTAGTCTTCCATCATCAGACCCTAATTTCCTTAACATGAGACTACCTTGAAGACATAATCCTTCTAATTAAAAAAAAAAAAAACATGTGGCACTCGGGAACTGCCGCGGTAAAGCTATTGCATAGCATTTTTTATCAACTTATGCAATAGGGTATTTAACTAAAAAAACCTAATTAGTCCGTCAGTCAGATTTCCAAAAAATACTCATCATCATCATCATCATCATTTCAGCCGAAAGACGTCCACTGCTGGATATAAGCCTCCCCCAAGGTTCTCCACGACGACCGGTCCTGCGCCTCCCGCATCCAGCGGTATCCCGCGACCTTCACCAGGTCGTCGGTCCACCTTGTCGGGGGCCTACCCAAAAAATACTATACACATATTTTTTTTTTTCATATAAACAAAAAACTAGCGCTTGACCGCAATCCCGCCTGATGGTGAGCAGTGACGCAGTCGTTGATGGTAAAGCGCACTATTAGTTTATTAAGAGCCTATTCACTCTGGCCTTGAAGTCCCTCGATGTACGCGGTATAAAAGAGGAGGCGAAACGCTTCGTCCGGATCGTAGTGGTGTTAACAACGTAAGGGTGGAAACTTGCCGTACGACGGGTCGTCCGATGGTGGAACGGAGACGGGGGAATTAAATCATGCAATTCCCTCGCACACTCCCCAAAATGCATCCTATAGAATACCGAAAAGCTGGCTACTCTACGCCTGTGCTCTAGGCTTTGGAGACCGTCTCGAGTTAAGTCAGGGTTACCAATCAGCCTCTTCGCCTGCCTCTCCACTGAATCCAAAGTGGCCAGGTGACACTTAGCAGCACCAGCCTAAATGTGGCTGTAGTACTCCACACACGAACCGACCTGTGCTTTGTACAACATTAGAAGCTGCTCTTGTGTGAAGAACCGCCGGAACTTTGCGATAACGCCAAGTTTCTTGGCAGCCACCTTGGCCTTGGACTTGGCAGAAAAAAATATGTAATTCTTTTTTTTTGTTCCATTTAATACTAAGTTATATACATATTTAGAATCAATGTTTAAAATCCTTCATTTTGACATCCCACTCGATATGCTTGGTAGAAATTTATTTCTTTATATCTCACAATATGGCGTCATACATCCGCCATTTTTTTTTTTTTTTTATGTCACCTATCTAGTAGCAGTTGGGCAATTAAGGCAAATCTAACGATACCTCAAATTTGAAAATCCGTTCAGCGGTTCTGGAGATACTAGGTAATAATGAATAATACATACAAGATAGGCGCTAAAAACATAACCCTTCTGGCAGTCGGGTAAAAATGAAGACGACACAGTGCTTTGAAAACTCGTGTGACGTCACTGCACGCTACACTTTTTAGCGGCCAGTGACGTCACCAGCCATCACTCCTGATCTTTGATGCCTATTATATTTGTCAATTTTTATTGATTTGATAATACAAAATATACGAAATGTAAAACGTATATAATAAACCTATCCAATATTTTTCTATAATCTGAATGACGGACTAATTAGTTTTTGTTTAGTCAAATACCCTATTATTTATATTAAAGTAAAGTTATCCGCAAACAAACATAAAAAAAACATATAACTTCCTCCCTTTTGAAATCGGTTAAAAAAACGAACACCAAAATGAACATCAATAACAGGGACACTTTATGATAGTATTATACTCTATGCCAGGGCTTTCCTAACTGTGAGTCGCGACGCCCTGGGGCGTCGCGTCTTTATCCCAGGGGCGTCGCATGTCGATACGTCGATGCGACTGAGTTGAGTGAGCGCGAGTGAACTGCGAAAATTGAAACATCAGTCCATGTCTTTGGTTTCAAGAGCAACAGTTCCTGCAAAAGCATTGCTCGCTTCCTACATGGTAGCTCACCGTATTGCAAAATGTAAGAAACCACACACCATTGCTGAGGAACTGATTTTGCCCGCCGCGGTTGATATGGTATCTGATGATTGGTGAATCGGCAGCTAAAGAAATAAAAAATATACCTCTTTCAAACAATACGATTAGTCGCCGTATTCACGACATGGCCGAAGATATTAATGAGCAAATTGTTGGGAAACTTTCAGGTTTATTTGCCATTCAATTGGATGAGGCGACAGATAGTAATGACGATGCTCAATTGATATGTTACGTACGGTACATACAAGAAAATAATCTGTGTGAGGATTTGTTGTTTTGCAAAAAAATATGTGAAGGTGGTAAAGCTACTGATTTATTTCACATTTTGGACTCGTATATGACTGAAAATAATATTAGCTGGGTAAACTGTGTGGGTGTGTGCACCAATGGTGCCCGAGCGATGTCTGGGCAGTATGGAGGATTACAAGCTCTTATCAAAACCAAGGCTAAAAAAGTAAAATGGACACATTGTGTCATACATAGGGTGGCCTTAGCAGCAAAGAACATTACACCTGAATTAAGTAATGTGTTGGATTGCATTATTAAAGTGGTGAACTACATTAAAACTCGACCGATGAAAGCAAGACTTTTGCATAAACTTTGTGAAGAATTGGGTGCCGAGCATACTAATTTAATTTATTACTGCAACTCTCGTTGGTTGTCCAGAGGTAACGTTCTCGCACGTGTGTATGAATTACGAAATGAGTTTTACACGTATTTGCAGAGAGAATCACATGAAGATGCGCAAAATTTTAATAATACAGATTTTATTATAAAATTGGCATATCTCTGTGCCATATTTGACAAATTAAATGATCTTAATAAGTCTTTGCAGGGAAACAATACCCAAATCTTGCAATTGGCAGATAAAATTACTGGGTTTCAGAAGAAGTTGCTCTTATGGAAAAGAAAATTAGAAGATCAAGTAATTGACTGTTTCCCTGCTTTAGAAAGTATTCTACAAGAAAAATTGATAAAAATCCTTGACCCTTCTTTAAAAACAAAATTTACACAGCACTTACTTTCATTAAGCGAACACTTTCAAAAATATTTTCCCGATGATTTGCAGCAATATGATTGGGTCAGAAATCTTTTCCAGTCACTCACACCATCGACACTTTCAACAGAGGAAGAAGAACAATTAATAGAATTGTCCTGTGATTCCAACCTAAAGCTTCAATATGCCACAGATAAACTATTTGAATTTTGGAGCTCAGTATCTCAAGAATATCATGCCATCAGAACTGCAGCTTTAAAGGTTTTGTTACCATTTGCCACTTCATACTTGTGTGAAACAGGTTTTTCTGCAGTTGCAGTAATAAAGAACAAGTACAGGTCAAAAATAGACATAGAGAAAGAAATGAGAGTGGCAATTTCCAAACTGGAGCCCCGTTTTCAAAAACTATGCTCAGAAAAGCAAGCACATCCATCTCATTAGGAGCCAGCCAATTTATGAATATCTCTTTTTATTATTATTCATATGTTTTTTTTTATGTTCCCATTAAATTAAAAAATTAATTTGCAAATTCATGTTTTCCTGATTGCCTGTAGAGTAGTACCTACAAATACTCGTTAGTATTTTGGAGGACTGCGTTCAAATCAAATCAAATCAAATCATTTATTTCAAATAAACCAGTTACAGGCACTTTTGAATTGTCAGAAGGTCGGTCAGTCAATTAGATGAAGCTAGTCGCCCATTCCAAAGAGTAGGTACCTATGGAGAAGAACGGGCAAGAAACTCCATGGACACTCTTTTAAATTTTTAAGCTATTGTTACAAATATTTGATTATTATAAAATCATGATTTGATGCAGAAATATATTGTACGCTGAGAGCGTCCATTATGGAAAACATACAAAAATCAATTCAGAAATTAAAATACGCCGTGGCAGCTAAGAGATGACCAGTCCCCTCCGACGGCGTCCGTTCACGAACATGACGTATGGATCAGCATCATTCAGCTCAACCATATCGAAGGGAACCCAATGACCCAAAACACACGCCACCATCAGCGAGACATTTGAGTGAGCATGACATACTCTCAACAGCCAGAGCACAATTAAGTCAATAAAAAGACTAACCCAACAAATAAATGCCTTACAGCACATTCGTACATTGTGCTCACACGTTTGCCATGCAATTATACAATACTAAGAAATTGAATCTACACAATGCTAAGATAGTTTTGTCCAAGGTTCAGCAGCTCCAACAGTGTTCCCGAATACTAAGTTTAGCTCCTGTGTAGCTATACAAGTGCCGAACACCTCGGTGAGCGATACAATTTCGTAACGTACAATATGCTTGGCTACATAGTGTGTAATAACGGCTTTGAATTAATAACATAAACAATTACATATTAAAATTACAAGAGGAAAAATCAAAGAACAATCAGTGTATAGAAATCAGACGCAGCTCAAGTCCAAGCCTTTTTGTCCTCAATATAATCCTTCACACTATAAAATGCTTTCTGACACAACTTACGTCTAATGAAGGATTTGAATTTATTCAGGCTCAGATATTGAACCACCTCTAGTCCAAGTCCATTGTAAAAATGTATACTTTGGCATCTGAAAGAGCCACCTATTTTCTTGAGCCTTGTTGTAGGTACAATAAATTTGTGCATGTTCCTTGTATTTATATTATGGACATCACTGTATTTTTTAAACAATTTTATATTTTTATGAGCATACAAAAGATTTTCATAAATATATCGAGACGGCACGGTCAGTACATTAATTTCTTTAAATTTTTCTCTGAGAGAGTGTCTCGGACTTAATTTATAAATAGCACGAACAGCTCGTTTCTGCAAAACAAATATTGTTTTTTTTTATATATATATATATTATAAACTAGCGCTTGACCGCAATCCTGCCTGATGGTAAGCAGTGACGCAATCGTCGATGGTAAAGCGCACTAGTTTATTAAGAGCCTATTCACTCTAGCCTTGAAGACACTCAAATTGTAGTCCGACGGAAACACCGCCGCTGGCAAATTGTTCCAGTCCCTGGATGTACGCGATAAAAAGGAGGAGGCGAAACGCTTCATCCGGATTGTAGTGGTGTTAACAACGTAAGGGTGGAAACCAGCCGTATGACGGGTCATCCGCTGGTGGAACGGAGATGGGGGAATTAAATCATGCAATTCACTCGCACACTCCCCGAAATGCATCCAAAACGTATATAATAAACCTATCCAATATTTTTCTATAATCTGAATGTTAACTAATTAGTTTTTTTTAGTCAAATACCCTATTATTTATATTATAGTAAAGTTATCCGCAAACAAACATATAATCTCCTCCCTTTTGAAATCGGTTAAAAAAAGGAACACCAAAATGAACATCAATAACAGAGACACTTTATGATAGTATTATACTCTATGCGACATGCGGTGCGTGAGCGAGCAAGCAGCTGCTTTCTCGCTCACGCGCCGACCGCTATGCTAGCGGACCGCGCGATGACGAACGACACGGGTTCCCCCTTCGAGAGCTTATAGCATACTGAATCTCAATAGCTCGGGCAAGAGAAATGATAGGGAATCACATTTATTCAACAATCGCTCAGATTGTTGAATAAAATTTTTGTTTTGGTCCTTTTAAAAAAATATTTCTACAATAATGTTCATCATAAAATTGCCTATCTATTAGTGTAAGAACGAAATCTAAATAATGCTTACTTTTCGAGGAGATGCACGTTTTTGATAATTATTTCTCTTGTCAGAGGTTTCTTTGTGAAGGAATTATTTAAACATTAAACTTAGTAAAAAAAAAAAAATCTACAATTTTGGAGCCAAGATTATGGAGAAAATTTATGTATTTTTAATAAGTTGATATTTCTTTTGGATAAAGAGTAGATAGCTCCGAAAAAGTACATAAAAACGGCCTGCGGTGTGTTTTTCCCCTGGAACCGCCTTAACTTAGCTCGGTCACATATAAAACATACGTCGATCATCTAGTTGGAATTAGTTGTAACCGCGCGTCACAATGGCGACGTTAGTAGTTCTAACATTATGTCTTTGCTTACAATTGTTCACTACTAACGCAGCAAGGATACTGGCAATATACCCAGTTCCGTCCATCAGTCATCAAGTTAGCTTCAGGCCGATAACGATGGAACTCCTCAAACGTGGACATGAAGTAACAGTGATAACAACAGATCCCATGTTCAAGAAAGGTGAAGCTCCTGAGAACCTTACGGAAATCGATGTCCATGATATATCGTACCAAGCCTGGGAGGCTTTCATGGCATCCGGAAGAGGAAACAAAGAAGATCTTATATCACAAATGAGGGTTGCAGCTCAAGTAATTATTAATTTAATAGACACACAACTACAGGTTAAAGAAGTCAAGGATTTAGTGCAAGGAAAGGGGAAGTTTGATCTCTTGTTAACAGAAGCGTGTGTTCGCTCAATAATAGCCTTTTCACATGTTTACAAAGTGCCTTTGATTCAAATTAGTTCTTTTGCAGCCGTGTGGGATAATTATAAAGTAATAGGTGCTCCAGAACATCCATTATTGTATCCTGGTATGATCAATCAAAGAATCTCCAATATGACGTTGTATGAAAAGTTGCATGAATTATACAATAAGTTCATGATAGATATTTCATATGCAAATATGGCAGATGAAGAGAACAAAATAATAAGAAAACATTTTGGGCCTGATATTCCGGATCTCGGGAAACTTTACGAAAATGTTGATATGTTGTTTTTGAATCTTAATCCAATTTGGGAAGGAAATCGCCCTATGCCACCGAGTGTCATCCATTTGGGAGGACTGCCTCAGAAACCGCATAAGGAATTGCCTCAGGTAGCCATTTTTGTAATCATTCAAACTTTGCTTAATAAAAAAATCATTGATTACTGTTTCTGGCTGACTGTCATACGACATAACATTTTTTTTAAATGATTGGACAAAACTTGAGCTTATTGGCCAATACCAATATATTACTCAATAGTAATATAGCCACATTTTGCCATAGCTCTTTCTTTTTAACCGACTTCAAAAAGGAGGAGGTAACTCAATTCGACCGTTCGCTCCTTTTATGTATGTTTATTGTTTACTAGCTGCGCCACACGGTTTCACCCCCATTTGTTTTTTATATGCCCCACTTCTATTAGTCGCAGCGTGATGTTATAGCCTAAAGCCTTCCTGGATTAATGGGCTATCCAACGCAAAAATATTTTTTCAATTCGGACCAGTCGTTCCTGAGATTAGCGCGTTCAAAAAAACAAACAAACAAACAAACTCTTCAGCTTTATATATTAGTACTAGCGGACCCGGCAGACGTTGTCCTGCATTTGATATTTCAAGCGATTAGGGTATTAAAAAGTATGAAAGGAAAGATCAATAATATTATTATTATTCAGTGGCAAGTGTTGTTAGGTAATTTGGTTCCCTTCAAAATGGTTGAGCTAAGTGGGGCTAATGCGCGCGTCATGCTCGTGAACGGGGGCCGTCAGTGCAGACTGGTCATCTCTTAGCTGCCAGTGGGCTTAATTAATTTTCTATCTTTTCATTGATTTTTATAATTATACATTGTGCTCACATGATAGAAGCAACAGAAATATGTAATGAAGATATGTAATCCATATTATGATTTTAGAAGAGTGTTCATGGAGTCTCTTGCACGTTCTTCTCCATTGAGATCTACGCTTTGGAAGGTGCTATATAGCTTCACTTTTCTTGGACTGACCGACATTGACTATTCAAAAGTACCAACTGTTGGTTAATTTGAAATAAACAATTTTTATTTTGATTTTTTGATTTTGATTCTTTATTTTGAAACAACATCAATTTTTCGAAAACAATTCGTTATAATCAATAATTGCACGAAAAACTTGTTAAGATGCGACGAATGTTTTACAATAACCGCTGAAACCTTCAAGTTTTGCATCAAATGCGGTCACAATTTGAGCCAAATAATACGAATTAGTAGGGCTAAGGAACAAAAAAATCGAGTGAAGAAACTACTTGTTAAAACGGAAATACATCTCAACAATGTCACCATCATCTTCTGAGGGAATAACATTTTCAGAGCTTAATTTAACTGCCGAAGAACTAAACGATTTAAATGAGGTAAAAAAAAGTCAGGAGCGCAACATCGGCAATATTCTGGTTCAGCCAGACTTGACCGAGTCACCGAGGCCTCCCGCCACGCTGTCAAGTTCGGCGAGCCAAGTTAAGACATCATCAGCAAGCCGGGTTCGCCTGTGATGTTTGATTAATTACTATATGTTGCCAGAGTGATTAATATAGTCTAGGTATAATAAAAAAAAATGTATCAAATTTAAAAAAAATCGTACAAATCGGTCCACCCGTACAGTTGCAGTATAGATAAATAACCTAAATACCGACTACAGCGCCATCTGCCGAATTCTTTTTTTGTGAATATAAATTTTCCAGTAAAATGTATAAACAAAAATTCATTCAAATCGATCCAGCAGTAAGGGATAAATAACATAGATACCGACTGCAGTGCCATCTGCTGGGCTGATTTGTGAATTTAAACGATCCCGGGCGTCACCCAAACGCAAACAAAAAAAATCATTCAAATCAGTCCAGCCGTTTAGTTGCAGTAGGTATAGATAAATAACCTAGATACCCACTGCAGCGCCATCTGCCGGGCAGATTTGTAAATGTAAATTTTATTTATTCAAATCAGTTCAGCCGTTTAGGATAAATAACCTATACACCGAGTGCAGCGCCATCTGCCGGGCTGATTTGTGAATCTAAACCATCCAGAGCGTCACCCACCCGCAAACAACAAAAATCATTCAAATCAGTCCAGCCGTTTAGGTGCAGTAGGTATAGATAAATAACCTACATACGACTTGAATGTAAAAACAAAAATTCATTCAAATCAGTTCAGCCGTTTACGATAAATAACCTAGACACGACTGCAGCGCCATCTGCCGGACTGATTTGTGAATCTAAACAATCCAGGGCGTCACCTAAACGCATAAAAAATCATTCAAATCGGACCAGCGCTTTAGGAGGACTTCAGTGGCGTACACACGTACAGCAGATTAAGGAATATACCCACGGAAAGCATTGTCATCTACATTTTGTAACAAATATATCACACCTCTCTCTACCCCTAGAGCTCTTGTTTCAGTCTCTTAAAGTTAAATAAAAAATTTAAAATATTTATTTCTTTCTATTTTTTTTCTTTTAGTTCTTAAGTACAATTTTAATTAAATAAAAAAAATATATATTTATTTTTATTTTTTCCCCTTTCAATTCTTTTATACAATTTTCTTTTTAAGTAACTCCAAAAACCAAAAAAAAAAACTATAAACTTGTCTAAAAACAAAAAAAGAAGTACTTGAGTCTGCCTGGGTTTGAACCGAGGAACACCAGCCATCGCGAGTAGAACCATACCTCTATCAACCACGCCATAGCCGCAATGTCAAACCACGTGAAATATTGCGAAAGAGAAAACTCGAAAACATGCGCTTCCGCAGACATACGACTGAGCTAGATCGATTTCTCGTCCCCGAAAACCCCCACATATCAAATTTTAGCGAAATCGTTAGAGCCGTTTCCGAGATCACATGCTTTTTCAAGCAATCAGCGCCATCTGCCGGGCTGATTTGTGAATCTAAACGATCCAGGGCGCCACTCAAACGCATACAGAAAAATTCATTAAAATCGGTCAAGCCGTTTAGGAGGAGTTCAATGACATACACACGTACAGTAGAATTATATATATAAAGATAGATATGTGGGTTTGATGGTGGAAGACCAGAGAAATTAAGGGGAACTTTCAAAAATTGTAGGGGCGACTAGTGCATTTGTAAGTTTTTTCATTAGATATTTTAAAGCACTACAATTTTATAAAGGTTTAGATTATAGTTGATGATGGAGCCGGGAGACAGGCGAGGGAACTCCTCAACGATTCACAGCAGCTACCTTGTGTTTGTGCTTGATTAATTTGTATTAATTATTACAATACATCTAGGTGTAAGCACCTAGATGTATTGTGACTATCATTAAGGAGCTGATGACGAAGATAAAGGTCAGTTCAGGGAACTTTTCAACGATTTACAGTAGTTACCTTGTCTTTGGACTTAATTCATTTGTATTGATGAGAACTTGCTACCATATGGGTTATAATGGAGGTCTGCAGTAGATTTGATGATGGAGCCAAGAGACAGTCGAGGAAAATACTAAACGATTCACGGTAGCTACATTGTGTTTGTACTTGATTAATTTGTATTGATTAGAGCCTTACATCTAGATGAGTTGTGACTGTCATTCAGGGGCTGATGAAAAGATAAAGGTTAGTTCAGGGAACTCTTCAACGGTTTGCAGTAGCTGCCTTGTGTTTGCATTTAATCTATACTAATATATAAAAGGAGGGTAGATGGTACTGCCGACAACAACATTGGCTCCGTAATTAATACTTGTTTAAAAATATTTTTCCCGTATAAATTGTGTTAAAAACCAATGCAATAGAGAAAACTTCTATCATTAACATAGTGAAAGTGTTGCAATGGATTCTGCACGTCAATACCGAAGATAAACGTTAAAAACGTCTGTTGAAGTAAATGCTAAACCAAGTACCTACCTACATATATTTCTTCAACGCGAAGAATGTTCAAAGTTTTTTAAATTACCAAACTAAATGCCCGTGCTTTAGTCATTTCATCGTCGGTGTACAATGTACATAGTGCTGTGCTTTAATTAAAACGACAAAGACTAATGTTGCACTGGAGAACTGGAACTGTCGTAGTCGTGCTTACCTACATATTTACAAAAAGTTCGAGTGCTCTAATCAGGAAGAACTACAAGTGAGTGATTATAGATAAAGTTAACTTTAGTGCAAATATACAACAGATGATGCATTCTTGTGATAACAACTTTGTGCAAGAACGGACAAAATAAAGGTAAACCAATAAATAATTAATTCTAGTAAAACTATAAGTGGACATTTAAAGTGAAACAACCTCTGGATTGATTTGTTATTACTACAACACCTAGCATCATAAAACCTGAATCTTACAACATCATCTAGCATCAAGGATCTGCACTTCTTCATTCATTTTTAACAACGGCGTTAGTAATTATTGTTTGTCATTGATTGAAAATAAGAGGTGTTCTAGTTTCACTAATCGCCGATAGAGGGGGGCACTAGTACGACAACAGTCAATATGGAAGAGTTAAGGAAACTTATTATAGACATGAAATCTGAGTTGCAACAAAGATTTATCACTGTGGAAAATTCACTTACAAATCTAGAAGGAAAAATTACTAATAATGTAAACAATAACATTAATGAAAAGTTCGATAAACTGGATAGCAACTTGAATAGTTTAAATTCACAAATACAAGAGCAAGAGAAAAGACTCGATGAAATGGAGAAGAATATAAGACAAAGAAATGTTGTATTTTTTGGAGTAGAAGAAGGTGAAACGTCATATTTTCAGTTGGCACAAAAAATTATACAACTAATACAACAAAAACTAAACATTAGTATACAGGAGTTTGAGGTGGAATCAGTGAGGAGACTTGGAAAAAGGAACAACAACACAAGACCAGTAGTTGTCGCGTTTACAACACTGGGAACGAAAATAAAAGTATTAAGAAATAAGAAAGAACTGGCAGAGTCAAATATGTACATCAAACAGGAATTTCCAATTAAGGTACTTAAAGTCAGAGAACAGTTAAAACAGCAACTAAAACTTGAAAAAGAAAAAGGAAATGAAGCTTTCATACATTATGACAAACTCATAATTAAGCGCAGCAATGAGAAGCCGAACAATAAAAGGGCACCCTCAGATTCTCCTCCGGAAACTTCCTACAGTAAAAAGAACAAAAAGAAACTGAAAGGAAATAATCAAATTACTGGCTACCTGAAACAATGTGATAAAATACCAGATCATGCAAAAACCTAGACTAATAAGGCATGAAATTCTCCCTCCATCCTTAAAACACATCATGGAAATAGAAATATATTAACAAGATCTCCCAGTACGGCTGGTCTCCGTGGGAGTGATAGACTAAAACCCTCCGTGCAAAAATGCATGGAGGAGGCCTTACTCAAAATTGGGTATCCCAAAAATAAAAATAGATTATATGTTTTATTTTTTGTATTTATAATATCAATTTAATTTTAAAAAATGTGCTTATACTAATTGATTGAATCAATTGTTACTACATAACTATAAATTTTATTTTATTCTATTTCTTTTGAAACTAACATAATTATGTACATTTAATATATTGTTAATCGATTATATTACATCATAATATTATTATAGGTACTCAATACTATAAATTGTCTATTTTAAAATAACTGTCATTTGTTAATTTAAAATAATATACATATGTATAGGTAAATGAATAACAATTATACACGATAAATCCAAAAAAAAATATGAATTTATAAATAAGTAACTGTAATAAACAATTTTCTTTTGTATAATTTAGTATGGTGCTGATTTGTTGCATGCTATTTTATAATATAAGGAATGTAACAAGAGTGAAATATGTTATATTTGGGAATAAAGGGCTTTATTATTATATTATTATTATTATAATATATAAAGCTGAAGAGTTTGATTGTATATTTGTTTGTTTGTTCGCGCTAATCTCGGAAACTACTGGTCCGATTAAAAAAAATCTTTTTGCGTTGGATAGCCCATTAATCCAGGAAGGCTTTAGGCTATATAACATCACGCTGCGACAAATAGGAGCGGAGCATGACTAACTCCGCTAGTTCCTTATATTGATGAGGACTTTCCATTCATATGGGCTATAATGAAGATCTGGAGTTCATCTGAAGATGGAGGTGGGAGACAGGCGAGGTACTCCTCAATGATTCACAGCAGCCTCCTTATGTTTGTGTTTGATTAATTCGTATTGATATGAACCTTACACTTAGATGCATTCTTATCTTCATCAAAAGACCCGTAATGACTGGTATTTGGACTTCATTCATACATATTGATAAGAACTTTGCACCCATATGGGTTATATTGAAAGTCTGCAGTAGATCTGATAATAAAGACAGTCGAAGGAATTCCTCAACAATTTACAACATGGAAGTTTAACGTAGGACAAATACTACCTACTACTTATGTTGATGGGACAATAAAACAATTTTAAGAGACTGGATTTAAGTTGCGTAATCGTGTCATCTCTAGCAATGCTTATATATTCAGTCAGTTCCCTGAGAATTTTTAAATAATTCGTTTATTCCGGTATTTGAACCAAAATTACGGGTAAAAATTAAAGTAAACAAAATTGCGTCGTTTGCTTGCTAGCCAATTCTCAACTATGTTGATTGCAGCGTGGAGTCTAACCGGATGCAGCTGAATAGTCCTTTTTACAACTCATCATCATCTCAGCGTTCATCCCAGTTGCATCCGCGGCTTCCGCGTTGGAGCCCGGCGTCCACTTTCCTGCACATTCTCCTCCATTTCGCACGATCTTTAGCATCCTGTGGTAAGAGCTTGTTGGCATGCATGTCATCTCTTACAACGTCAAGCCAGCACTTCTTTGGTCTACTTCGCTTGTTCCGGCCCGGCAGAGGCGCCATGGCAAGACATTTTTTACCCACGTAACCTGCCGGTTTACGTAAGACGTGACCGTACCAGCGCAGGCGACTTTCTTGCAGTTTGTCTGCCATGTCACGGACACGGAGACTGCCACGGATGCGGGAGTTTCTAATGCGGTCTTTCCGTGTAACTCCACACATTCACCGCAGCATATTCATCTCCGTGATACGCAGCTCCTGCTTGTGTCGCTCAAGCACAGGCCACGCCTCAGTGCCATACAGAAGGACAGGTCTAATGATGGTCTTATAGACCTGTCCCTTAAGCTTAACCGGCATTTTGGGGTCACAAATGACACCTGTCACCTCACGCCATTTTGCCCAAGCTGCGGAAATGCGTGCACAAGTGCAACAGTCCTTTTTACAACTGTCAACACAAAAGTCCAATGTCTAACGGCAATGCATCGATATCGCCTTCGGGTTGTGGAGGTCAGACAGCAGTCGCTTTACGTAAAATATTGAAGTTTAGCCAAAATTATTTTTTTATACTGGTAAAGCGGATCCCCAGACTCCAAAGCGGAGCTCGACTTCAGAAACAAAGCTTCGGATACGACTAGGATTAACGCTGGCATGGTGATGATGATGGTTGCATAATTATGTGAGATGGGGTAGAAATAAAGAGTTTGTATATTGTACTTAGTTAGTCCTTGATCATCATCATCATCCCAGCGTTAATCCCAGTCGCATCCGAAGCCGTTTCAACTTTGGAGTCTGGGGTCCGCTTTACCAGTCCAATTGCTGATATGGCTAAACTTCGACATTTTCCGTGAAGCGACTGCCGTCTGACCTCCACAACCCGAAGGCGACATCGAAGCATTGCAGTTAGACATTGGACTTTCATCAATTGTTGGACTTTTGAGGGCTCCAACAACCCGTAACCACTGCCATTAGATGTTCGTATGGCAACCGGGACCAACGGCTTAACGTGCTTTCCGAGGCACGACCAGACCAGTGCAAATATTCATATCCATGCATACAAATACTTAGTCCTTGATCTCAAACATAATCTACACTATACTTGGTGTTATCTTTATGTTCCATCCACTCTAGGGTATAATGGAGACTAAATAATGACATGTCTTTATTCTATATTTACATAAAAGCTGATATTAAGAACTTAAAACTTTCTTCAATTATTTTTCTTTTCAGGATCTAAAATCATATTTAGATTCATCAAAGCATGGCGTTATTTACATCAGTTTTGGTACAAACGTGAAAACAAGTTTACTTCCCCCAGAGAAGATACAAATGCTAGTGAAAGCTTTCTCCAAAATGCCTTACGATCTTCTATGGAAGTGGGACACGGATGAACTGCCTGGAAAGTCAGCTAACATCAAGATATCCAAGTGGTTGCCGCAGTCAGATTTACTTAGCAAGTAAAGTTGATACTTGTATGGTTATGTTCTTACCCCTTTTTGTGGTAAATTTTGTTTCAAAATAGGTAGTTTTTATATGTAGATGTATGCCACTAAATTAAGAAAAAAAAATGAAATTAAGAGTATACTTTCTTCCCTTCAGAACACCCCAAGATTAAACTGTTTGTAACACAAGGAGGTCTGCAGTCAACAGACGAGGCTATCACAGCAGCGGTACCTCTGGTAGGTATACCAATGTTGGGCGATCAATGGTACAATGTGGAGAAGTATGAAATTCATAGAATAGGAGTCAAATTGGAATTGGAATCGCTTTCTGAAGAATCATTTTCTAATGCCGTACAAAAGGTTATTGGAGATGACAGGTAAACATAATACAATGAATATTCATAATGGGTACCATACAAATACCACATACTGGTCAACACATACTGTATTTATGAACCTTAACTACGTTAAATCAAAGTCACGAAATTGGAAGAAGAATCATAACTTGGGATGAATGTATTTTTTTAGTTTATATTTATACTTACTATAAAACCTTATCCTAGTGGAATCCGTGGCTAATAAAAAGCATTCCAAAATGTATAAACTAATATTTTATCTTTTGTCCTTTTCTTAATGAAATTAAAAGGTAAAAATACACTGAGCTCAAATTAATTGAGTTTGTGACTTCTTTGGTTTGGTTTGAAGAGGTCGAAGCATTTTTGACATAACTAGATTGAAAGACCTGCTACGTTTCGATTTGAGCTGCTCAGTGTAGTGACTGGACAGGTCCATTTAATCTGTGTGGTTCTTTCCTCAAAAGTCCATTTCAGACATCAATCTTCATGGTCTTTACAGAATCTGACCAATCTAAAAATATGTTCTGACCTCTCAGTTCGTTTTGGTCTTTCTTCTCACAGTAATAAAATAGTAAACGCCGAACTCATCTAGTTAAAAAAATGTATGCAATAAGTAGTAAGTATGTAGGTTATTAGTTAAAAGTAAAGTAGTAAAGTCTGCTATTATGACTTGTCTATTAAATACATGCTTTTTAATAGCAGAAAGATAACCATTTATTTATCTTTACAGCTACCGCAAAAATATTGTCAACCTAAGAAGTCTCATGCTTGACCAACCAATGCAACCATTAGAACGCGGAATGTGGTGGATTGAGCACGTGCTGCGTCACGGTGGCGCGAAGCATCTTCGGGCGCCCGCCGCTAACATGTCATGGGCGCAGTACCTCGAGTTTGAACTCCTTGCAATAGTATTAGGAGTTTTATTGTCCGTATTTTTAATTATAGCCGGATTAGTGTATCGTTTTTACAAGTTTCTATGTAATAACAATATTATTAATACAAAGGTTAAAAGAAATTAATATAGCTGATAATGTTGTCGATTTATTCTATGAAAATTTAGCGTGAAAAGTTTGGTATAATAATAATAGTATATTGATCACTTCAAAAATCAGAAATTTCTCTTAATCTATGCACAAAGTCATGGCAATGAATACAAACATATTTGTAAGAGATAACGTTGACGACAATTTTAGTAGAAACTGTGTCACAGTCGTCAGCGTCTTCTACACTTGGTTATTAGAACCACAATTCATTTTGTTTTAAGCAAAAGATCGATAACAATAATTGAATGGGATTATCGACACAAAAATAAGAAAAAAATTACAAAGAAACCATTTAGAACAAGTACGTTACTACATTGAGAAGTAAGGAATGTGTGTGTAGTGTTTTAGTGAGTGTGGGTGTACGATGTGTGTGTGCATGAACAGTACGTGTAGAGGAGTTGCTGTGTTTTATACTTGAACATGTTTAACTTTTTATTATTTTATTATTATTTTAAATTTCAGTATAGTTTAGTCGTATGAGCCAGTCTCGTATTATATCCCTACTTTTGTATTAGAAAGTGCAAAAATTTCAATCACAGTGGGATTGAATGCGTTCTTAATATTGTCAATCCCCATTAGCTAGAATGTTAGATATATTCAATTACTTTTTGATGGTGATAAGTGCAAAACTTCAAGATTTATTGTATTTAAAACATTATTTCGATATACGTTAAGTTTTTAATTCAAATTTGAGCACATAAGTGGAGCTTTAATACTGCGCTGACCGTGTAGTCAAACTAACAATACTAACCTATTTACACAAGCAATACTATTGAAATACTAACAAAATAATGGACATAATCGAATTAAATAGGATAGAATACTCTGTAGAGGTCGTGCCTTGGAAAGCACGTTAAGCCATTGGTCCCGGTTGCCTTACGAACATCTAATGGTAGTCGTTACGTTTGTTGGAGCCCTCATAAGTCCAACAATTGTTCTAACTGCAATGGTTCGATATCGCCTTCGGGTTGTGGAGGTCAGACGGCAGTCGCTTCACGGAAAATATCGTTTAGCCAAAATCAGCAGTGACTGGTAAAGCGGACCCCAGAATACAAACCTGACAAAGCTTTGGATGCGACTGGGATTAACGCTGAGATGATGATGACAAGTGGAGCTTTAAAACGAGTCACGCGACGCGGCGCAGATAATGCAAAAATCACGCATGAGGAACGTGCGAGGTTTTTACATACTCTAAAACCGCGGTTCCACAACAGAAGTTTAGATGGGTTTCTCGCCAGTTGCGTGGCGCGTTATTGTCTTTGATCGACCACTTAGATTTAATACCAGTTATTGTTTTGTTGTTAGAACTCTATGGAATATATTTCAATGATGATTTATTCTATTCCTACTGGGTAGCTATATTTGTTTGGCATTATACAACATGTTATGAGCTTGTTATCTTACAAGGTTGTCCTAACAAAAATATGGTCCGCTCGCCCGCTTGCGCTTACAGGGGCGCGGTGGCGTCATCTTGCGTTTAAGTACTGATAATAATTTTTCTTTGTTTCTTATTACGATCAGCTACAAAATAATGTATTTAAACATGATTTTTTAGTAGCAATGGGTTTCGGTTTGACAGTTTAACAACCTCCATTACGTTATTTACGTTGTTGAACCGACACACTTTTCTATTATACGGAGCAATGGATTAGCAATATGCTTCGAAATGATTCAATTTGATAATAATAGTGTGGAACGCAATTAGGGTGCAGGCTGGTTAACGGTTGTAGGTACTTAAAGTTTTTAAAAGTGTGTAAAATTCACAGATATGATATCAAATAAAAAAGTGGTAACAACTAAAAAACTGTTTGTCACAACTACTTCAAGTAGCTACATTACAGCTACCTTTGACCCCGGACCACAAAAAAGTTTTTTTTTTTTTGTTTTATCGCGCTTAGATATTGATAGACAAAATAGTTTGCAGAATTTTATAGGCGCCGGTTATCTTGTTCACAAACTATACTTATTTTATAGGCGCCGGTTATCTTGTTCACAAACTATACTTATTTTATAGGCGTCGGTTATCTTGTTCACAAACTATACTTATTTTAAGTGCATCTCTTTCTATCTATTTCAATAAGAAAGGGATAGAAGATAATGTTTACTGAGTGAATAGGAAGGAAGACGGCAGTTGAGTGAGGTGATGCAATGATAAACCCAACAATACGACCAACGATGCTGGGCCAGAGGGAGATTGTTCTGGAGACTGCGGGGACGCCCGAACCCCCCCAGGGATCGCCATCGGGTCCTCTCCTCCGGTCGCCAACCGGCACGATGGGGCCACCCTGGGATTTTTCGCAGTTGGCGGGGCAGCCTTTCGTATGTGGCTGGCACACTACTTGGGCCCCCAACTACCTGCGGTCGGCCAGCGGAGAACCGTGCTTCGGATCCCGCTACCCTCCACGAACAAACTCCCGACACAACATCAACTGGCGCATCGCACCCGGCACACACTGCAACACAACTGCTCAGACCCGTCCTCCGAACGGCTTCACCAGACATCATGCCGGAACACGACGAATCGCTTGGCGGCATGTCTTTGTCTGGTGGGTGGTAACTTACGCCTTCGGTCGATGTTATGACCTACCACCGAGAAAACAATTTGAGTGTCTTCAAGGCTAGAGTGAATAGGCTCTTAATAAACTAGTGCGCTTGACCATCAACGATTGCGTCACTGCTTACCATCAGGCAGGATTGCGGTCAAGCGCTGGTTTATAGTGTGTAAAAAAAAAAAAAAATGTTTTAGTTTAGTCCTGTCAAATTAAGATATTCCATAGACAGTTTAGACGCGATTATAAACATGGCGACCAAAAATACATCGATTTACTTACCTAATTTGACAGATCTAAACTGGCATCTGGAATATATTTTCTCGGTGGTAGGCAACAACATCAGCCGCCGGCATAAGTTACCACCCACCAGACAAAGTCTTGCCGCCAAGCGATTCGTCGTGTTCCGGCATGATGTCTGGTGAAGCCGTACGGTGGACGGGTCTGAGCAGTTGTGTTGCGATGTGCCGGGTACGATGTGCCTAATGTTGTTGTGTCGGGAGTTTGGTCGTGGAGGGTCTCCAGATCATCCTCTGGCGCAGCATCGCTGGTCGTGTTGTTGGGTTAAACATTGCATCACCTCGCTCAACTGCCGTCTTCCTTCCTATTCACTCAGTTTTTTTGAGTGAATAGGCTTAATAAACTAGTGTGCTTTACCATCAACGATTGCATCACTGCTTACCATCAGGCGGGATTGCAGTCAAGCACTAGTTTATAACTATTAAAAAAAAAAAAATATTATGTTCTATCCTTTTCTTATTAAAATTGAAAGAAAAAGATGCACTGAATTATAATTTAGTTTAGTTGGTGAACATGGGAATCGAGCCATTCTTAAGATTCTTGTAGATATGGACGTCGTTTAGTGGCCAACAATCTATGAGTGTAATGATGACTAAGATCATCATCATCATCCCAGCGTTAATCCCAGTCGCATCCGATGCCTTTTCAGCTTTGGAGTCTGGGGTCCGCTTTATCAGTCCAACTGCTAAACTAAATAACATTGAAAGCCCGAAAGAAGCCGTAAACATTGTAATACGGTTTACAATACAATTTTACAAGAGGAAAGAAAAAAAGGCGGGCCTAATTATTATGAAAATTATCTCTTGTTTCTTTAAAGGCGCTGGCAAACGGCGGTTTATTGAGAGGCTACGCATGTCATCATCATCATCATCTCAGCGTTAATCCCAGTCGCATCCATAGCTTTTTCAGCTTTGGAGTCTGGGGTCCGCTTTACCAGTCTAACTGCTGAAGTTGGGCCAAACTTCGACATTTTCCGTGAAGCGACTGCCATCTGACCTCCGCAACCCGAAGGCGACATCTAAGCATTGCAGCTAGACCAATTGTTGGATTTTTGAGGGCTCCAACAACCCGTAACGACTGCCACTAGATGTTCGTATGGCAACCGGGACCAACGGCTTAACGTGCTTTCCGAGGCACGGCCAGACCAGTGCAAATATTCATATTCATGCATACAAATACTTGCACTGTGCGGGGATCGAACCCGCGCTACCTTGCGCAGCGGCCGCATCCGCTACCGCTACGCCACGGAGGCTGTCATGTGTGTGTAATGATGACTAAGATAGATCCTATAATTGCGATAATATTTATACAAAAATATTTATTAAGTGTAATGTAATGTAAAAAATAAAAAGTAAAATATTGGATAATTCTGACTTTCATTATCCGTACTAACGCAAGTAACTCCGTCTGTCTGTTTGTCTATTACCTTTTCCCACTTAAAGCTCTCAACCGATTTTGATGAAATTTGGTACAGACAATCTTTAGACCCTGAGAAAGGACATGGGCTGCATTTTATCCCGGAAAAATTTGATATTCCTAAGGGAAATCTAAAAAGCGCGATATAACCGAACTCCACGCGGGCAAAGCCGCGGGCGGAAAGCCAGTTGTATATATTGGGGAAACGTCAGGAAGGCGGGGCCGAAGTTCCGGATAGTTGAGATGTGTTCTCAACCACATGAGCATCCATCGTGGGCGGTGTTTCGAGAAAATGTTGAACAATAAAATATAGTGTGATGTTCGACTCTTAATATTTTATCTACTATACAGACACTTAGATCAGTTTAATATTAAAGGGATTACAATGACAATATCAGATTAAAACAGATAAGAGCCACTGGATTTGAGTATCACCAACACACTCGATCGAAGCTTGAGCACAGAAATGCCCGCGCTAACGGTCGCTCGCTATGTCCAATGCAACTCCAGTCAGTGTTACTATTCACTCCATCGTACACTCATACGATGGAGTGAATAGTAACACTGACTGAGTTGGTTCATTTTCTTTCACAAAAGTTGGATACAGTGACTCATAACAATTACTTAGAGTCACTAGTGGAGCCACGTGAGCTACCCAACTTAGCAGAGTTTCTGGATTTCCTAGAAGGAAAATTTACATCATGGGAATCATCTCGTCGTAAACCAGAAACAGCGAACAGTGAATAGTAATATTGACTGGAGTTGCATTGAAAAATTATGATTTTTACTAAGAGCGAGTGCTCATAATAAAAATCATAATTTTTCCAAATACCGACCGATTAATCGACTTCAAAAAATAGTAGAGTAATTTACGGATAATTGCTACTGATACGATAAAACAGATAACAATATTAAAAATTAACGAGTCACGCGCCATTATATAAACATATTTATTATTGTGCCTGCGACAGTTACCGTATACATTGGATGGCAATGGCTAACATCTGCAACCAGAACGAGCCGAAGCAAGAGTTACTCGTTTTGTCAAGAAGAGAAAAGGTATGAACCCCCACATGTGCACATTGCATAGCAAAGTTTATAAGCTGTTTTTGGATGGCCGGATGAACTAAAAACAAGCAAATGGAGATAGTTGATTAGGCAAAAATAATTATTTTAATAGTTGTAAAATCAAGGAATCGATGTGAACCGTTTACTTGACGTACTACAAAACCATTAATAACGATATAAGGGGCACGTTATCAAATAATGACAAAACAAAAAAATAAAAAATAATAAGAGGATATAACACCATACCGGTTATCAAAACAAACAATGACTATACTTATTAGCTCAGCTCGTTCACGTATAAAATACACGTCAAACATCTCGTTAGAATTAGTTGTTATCGGGCGTCGCAATGGCGTTGTTAGTGGTTCTAGCTTTGAGTTTTTTGTTACGAATTTTAGTCGCTGATGCGGCTAGGATACTGGCAATATACCCAGTCCCGTCCATCAGCCATCAAGTAACCTTCAGGCCGATAACGATGGAACTCCTCAAACGTGGACATAAAGTAACAGTGATAACAGCAGATCCCATGTTCAAGAAAGGTGAAGCTCCTGAGAATCTTACGGAAATCGATGTCCATGATATATCATACCGAGCATTGGAGGCATTCATGGCATCTGGAAGAGGACACAAAGAAGATCTTATATCACAAATGAGGCTTTTATTTCAAATCTTTATTAATGCAATGGATATACAACTGCAAGTAAAAGAAGTCAAGGATTTAGTTCAAGGAAAGGGGGAGTTTGATCTCTTGCTTACAGAAGCGTGTGTTCGGTCAACCATAGCCTTTTCACATGTTTACAAAGTACCTTTGATTCAAATTAGTTCTTTCGGACCCGTGTTGGATAGTTATAAAATAATGGGTGCCCCGGAGCATCCGTTCTTGTATCCTGAGGCAATGAATCAGAGAATCTACAATCTGACAATGTATGAAAAGTTGTATGAATTATACAATAGATATACGACAGACTATGTATTTAAAAGTATGGCAGTTGAAGAGAACAAAATGATAAGGAAACATTTTGGACCCGATATTCCGGATCTCACGGAACTTGAAACTAATGTTGACATGTTGTTTTTGAATGTTAATCCAATTTGGGAAGGAAATCGCCCTGTGCCACCGAGTGTCATCCATTTGGGAGGACTGCCCCAGAAACCGCATAAAGAATTGCCTCCGGTAAGCTGCTTTTGGAATCATTCTCAAACTTTGTTTTATTGAACATATTTGTACATGAGCAAAACTGGACGTTATGGCTTAGGTTGGGGGAGATATATGTAGTTCTACAAATTGATGATTTGGATATCTTGTGGCAATTTTTAAAATCATTATTCAATATTTGCTAAATAACAACTTATATCTGCATATATCCTACATTGTTTTGTTTGATTGATCGCATTTTGATCCTATTTTTATATTTTCTAATTAGATAATAATTTTTGTTCGAAGGTATTTAGTAAATAGATACAGTATTTTATTTTTAATTCTTGTTTTTTATTGATGCTCTATATACCTGACCCTTTGGTATGGTGAAATGTTTAGATAGTAATCAGTAAAAGTTTACAAAAATAAACGTTAGAGAAATAATCACTTAATTCATGTTTATCAGTTGAGTAACTGATAAATTTAATTATAGGTATACATTAGTGTCTAGTATCTGCGTTTAAGTATGAGAAGGTCAATTGGTATATGTAACTGATACTGAGTGAACTGGAACTGATTGGTATATGTAAATGAAACAGCCAAAAGGTAGTCACAGCCTCACCAAATGCAAAAAAAAAAATGAAAATTATAGTTATTTTTGACAGATTGTGGTGGATGAAAGGGGTAGAAGTTCTCGTAATCTCGTACGTTCATAACCTGACCCCAATATAAATCTGTCAAAAACATCTTTAATTAAATCTGTCTTTAACAATTCTTTTTTTTTCAGGATTTAAAATCATATTTAGATTCAGCAAAGCAGGGCGTTATTTACATCAGTTTTGGTACAAATGTGAGGCCAAGTCTTCTTCCCCCGGAGAAAATACAAATGCTAGTGAAAGCTTTCGCCAAAATGCCATACGATGTACTGTGGAAGTGGGACAAGGATGAACTTCCTGGAAAGTCTGCTAACATAAGGATATCCAAGTGGTTGCCGCAGTCAGATTTACTTAGTAAGTAAAGTTGTTGTGTTGTTCAACTAAACCAGTTTCATAACATATAAACCAAGCAAACTCGTTTTCAAAATCACGCGCTTAAAATAGCCAGCCACATAATTGTATGGTAATAATAGCGTATTAACACAGAAATAAGCTTAATTAAACATACCCCATAAAAATTATCACATTTATGAACAATTTAATGGTAGGGCCACTATGGACTCCACGAAGCAGACTGGATAGTGTGAAATTCAGAAATAAAATTATCCCTTTGTATTTTACTGCCAAAACAGATGATTTATCTGTCTATTACAATATTTGTTATGTTGCTAAGATTGAGCCTATTTATACAATCATTTACATAATATGTGTGAGTAAAGCTTGAAAGCGCAGCAAACATGAATTCGAATCATTTATTAGTAGTTAAGAATACTCTTGTCACAAATGAAAAAAAAGAAAAAGTTGAAGATGGTTAAACGAAAACCATAGTCCACTATTATTAAGTTTATTCGTAAAAGTACACGAAAGTAGTTCGGATGCTAATCCAAGGTTATAGCGCTACGGCAGCTATTGGTCAACTAACAAACTATCAATATAAACGTTAGTAATACGAATCGCAAAATAGATCGTGACGTAAGCAAAAAATTGTGTGTACCGAAGCATACAATTTATGACTTAGACAAAAAAATATGGGGGCTCCATTTTTAGGGTTCCGTACCTCAAAAGGAAAAAACGGAACCCTTATAAGATCACTTTGTTGTCCCTCTGTCTGTCTGTCTGTCAAGACCCTTTATCTCAAGAACGCGTGGACGTATCAAGCTGAAATTCACATGAAATACTCGGGTCTATTGTCCCTTTAAGCTGTGAAAATATCAAACTTACTACCTTATTTCTCACGAACTAATAAAGGTATCAAATTGAAATTTATACCAAATACCTAGGTCTATTGTCCCTTTAAGCAGTGAAAAAATCAAACTTCTAAGTTAAAGCGATCAAAAGATACAGCAGTTTATACCGACACCTTAGACGAATTTCCGTCACACGCTAGGGAATCAAAACCTACAAGCAAAGACATTAAAATTATATTTAGAATAGACAGGACATCACGAACAAAATCGTAAGCCAATACTTTTATCGACTTGGTTAAAAGTCGCTCAGTCTAGTCTGCACGTCAGGACGTAATTTGTGTCCACCAAGAATAAACATTTTCTAAGGAAATATGCCATGTTGCGCTTTGTGTTACTGTACATCTCGTTATAGTAAAACGACTGGACCTAACTTCGGAATGTTTTTCTATGAATTATTTATATTTCGTCTGCAATTCAAATTTAAAAAAAATCTTAGTTCTAGAAAATTTTCCATTATTGTAATAAGCGCCCTCTATTGTTGAGTAGTTTTACTATTTTCCTGTAGAGATGTAGTAATGTTGTTTATCGATTTAGTTATCGATAATACCTAATAAGATGAATACATTTTGTTGTATTTTATTGACATTTAAAAGATAGCTAAATAAACTTAAAATATTACTATATTTCAAGTTTATTTATTATTAACTCTATTTAAACATAATCATATCATATTAATAAACAAAATTGAATGAACAATTACTATTCATTTATCTAGGTTTTTGTTATTTTTGGTTTCCGAATAAAAATAATGTTGTAGGGAAAAAGTGGATACGATTTGTCCAAATAGACCGTAGAGAAGAAAAGTGGCTTCCGTCTCATTCGTCGAAATTATGCTCAATGCATTTTAAAAGAGAAGTTATCTACTTTGGAAAGACTTGTCGATCAAATTTAAAAAAAAAAAGAATCAGTACCTTGTATTAGAAATGAAATAGTAAGTTATTAATTTCAGTACTTTTCTACTTAACCGTAAAAATTGGAATAAAATTTACGGTTAAGTGGATAAATACATAGATTACATAACTTATTTATAATGAAATATATTCATAAAATATGTAGGTACGTATATGTAGTACAGTGATTGCGAGCTACTTTGTGATTTTGAGGATTCCGTACCTAAAAGGTAAAACGAACCCTATTCATGAGACTTCTCTGTTCGTCTGTCCGTCTGTCACCAGGCTGTATCTCATAAACCGTAATAGCGAGACAGTTGTAATTTCCAGAGATTGTGTTAGTATTTCTGTTGCCGCTATAACAACAAGTATTAAGAATAAAAATAATAAAATATTTAAAGGGGCTCCCATACAACAAACGTGAATTTTTGCCGTTTTTTGCTCCATATTAATAACGGAAACAGATAGACGCTTAAAATGTTCACAGAATATTTGGTTATATATTCAAATTACAAATAAATAATTAAAATAAAATAAATACTGAAGGCGGGCTCCCATACAATAACCGTGATTTTTTTGTCGTTTTTAAAGATAATGGCGTACGAATCTTGTAAAGGTTAGGTTAGGCTCCAGCAGACTACCATTTTTGTCGTGATTTGGACAATTATCTACGTGACAGGAAGTTTTCTTCCCAGGAGGCAGTTCTGCTTTCACACAGTTTGTGCAGTCTAGATCGTCACAGTTCTATCACAAAGGCATAAACGACCTTCCTATGTATTGATTATAAATGAATTATTTAAAAATTAAAAAATAAGCAATTATTTAGATTTTCAGTACTAATCGGCAATTTTAAACTTTAACGCCTATTATATTAAAAGAATTATATAAATAAGAAACTTGTAAACTTGAAATTACCCATAATTATTCTGCTTCCTAATTTTTTGTTTCAAGCTATTATAATGCGAAAAAACATCGTCGTAGTAACTTCTTTGAATATTATCGATAACTTTATATCGAAATGATACAAACCCTACCACAGTTTTTGCATTGCCATTTAAAAATATTTGCAAACAAACGTGTAAAAAGAATAATTTTGCTAAAAACGAAATGCAAACGAAAATTGCAAAACAAAATGCGCTTTATGGCCTAAAAGGTCTATTACCCTCAAAAATCGCAATAAACTGAGCGTTAAAATAATTCGTAAGCATAAAACATCTAAAATGCCAATAGACGGTGTCACGGTAAATGAATAGTAGCGAATAAAATTCTAAAACAGTTTTTGTTTGTACAAGACAAGTTTCACTTAATTTGTTTACTTTTCAATATTTATTTACCCGATTTGAACTATACTAGGGTATTAAATCGGATCTGGCAACATAGACCACACTGGACACCTACCGGGCAATAGCTGAATATATTTTATATAAACTTATTTCATTTTTACTATTTGATGTCTCCAATTGTCGATCTAATTTTGCTATATTGTACTAGATGGCGGAACTGAGCCATGGGATCACAGTTTTTCTATGCCATTTTGACCATGCCCTCTCTATATATCTTAAATCTCTTTGCCTACAAGGTACTTCCCGTGAACTCAGAATCTTGAAATTCGGCACGAAGCAACGTTATATTATAGTTCAGACAGATAAAGGAAAAATTGTGAAAATGATAAATTTGAAGTTACATAAAATATTAAAATATTATTTTTGCTTACATGACATAAAATATTTTTTTAATAATTATAAACTTACTACCTACCCTTTTTCACATGAACGCGTAGAGATATTAAAGTTGAAATTCATACCAAACACTTCTTAAATCTATTTGCCTCTAAACTGTGAAAAATTCTTAATCAATGCTAGTATTATAAATGCGAAAATAACTCTGTCTGTCTGTTATGCTTTCCCGCCTAAACCTCTCAACCGATTTTGATGAAGTTTGGCACAGACGATCTTTAGACCCTGAGAAAGAATAGGATAAAAGATAGGCTACCTTTTATCCCGGAAAAATTTGATGTTCCCGAGGGGAATTTAAACAGCGCGATATAACCGAACTCCACGCGGGCGAAGCCGCTGGCGGAAAGCTAGTACCGCTACGTTTGTACGGCGGAACCCTCGGTGTGCGAGTCCGACTCGCATTTGGCCGGTTTTTTTGCATTGCATACACAAATTTCGTTTTCTGTCTGACAAAATACTTAATTAATAGTATCCTTTCTTCCCTTCAGAACACCCCAAGATTAAACTGTTTATAACACAAGGAGGTCTTCAATCAACAGACGAGGCTATCACAGCAGGGGTACCTTTGGTTGGTGTACCAATGTTGGGCGATCAATGGTACAATGTAGAGAAATATGAAATTCACAGAATTGGAGTCAAACTTGAATTGGCATCGCTTTCCGAAGAATCATTTACCAATGCCGTACAAAAGGTTATTGGAGACGACAGGTAAACATAAATTTTATACTATGAATATTGTGCGGGACAGACATGCAGGACCATTAAGTGGACGTATGCGTTTGCACTCTGCACGTTCTGATGCACACTCTGTTGCTGGGTTGGTGGTAATAAGTGAGACTTCGGTGCGTTGACTTACTTCGTATATTCTTCCACAATATTAACGGGGTCACTAGTTAACTTACACTACTATTGATTCTTGACTATTTCTTATTGACTGTTGATCCTGTAGAGATCTTGCTGTTGATCTTGACTGTAGCTGTTGATTCCTCAACGTCGAAGATAAATGTCTTCTCACTGTAGCTGTTACTGTTGATTCCTCAAGGGCGAAGACGAATGTGTCTTGTAACTTGTTACTGTTGAGACTCCTCAACGGCGAAGAAGAATGTGTCTTGCTATAACTGTTACTGTTGACTCCTCAAGGGCGAATACGAATGTGTCTTGCTGTAGCTGTGTGACCTTACTGTAGCTGTCACTGTTGACTCCTCAAGGGCGAAGACGAATGTGTTCTGCTGCTCAGGCGTGGGGCCTATTTATACTACGACAAGGGCTCAAACCGTGGGAAGCGACGAGAGCGTCGAGTTTCACCAGCCATTGTCTTATGCACGTTCCTGGGCTGCATCCTAAACCTGAGGGTCTCCAGTTTATAATGCTTATTACAAGGGTTCGTTTTATGGCGACTGTCCCAAGGGATTGTTTTATGGAACCTTTTTGGCGTTGTTACAATCGGCCAGATGCGGGACATTCTCTTACAATTTTATTCATGTCCGTTGCAGTTTATAACAAGGGAGCACTTTATAACGTTTGTCTTTGTCATTGATACTTTGCTAAATGTTCATAGTCGTTCCTTTCATAATTGTTGCCTTGCCAGATGTATATAACCATTGAATGACGATCCTTCATCACAATAAACGATCGTCCATCTTACGCTTTCTAAATTCTTACGCACAAATGTTCTATTCTAAGTAATATTATACACTATTCGGAATTAGTTTCTATACACTATTTAAAACTATTCGTCCCGCACAAATATTCATAATGGCTTTGTTCAATACATTCTTTTTTTTATGAACCTAAAACAATAACATTGAAGAAGACAATGTCAAGAAAAAAACAATGTCAAGAAATTAATAGAAGATTCTAACTTGGGCAAAATGCAATTTTTTAGTAAGTTAACTGCGCAATGTGCTGACTAGACAAGTTTACTTAATTTGTGTGGTTCTTTCCGCAGAAGACCATTTTAGACAATAATCTTCATGTCCTTTACATGATCTGACCAAGACTTTACAAGATGTTGCGACCTTTGACTTTGTTTTCTGTGACTTTCATAAAAAAATATGGAACTTATTGTACAAACTTACTAACAGAAACTAAATATTTTAAATATTTTTTCAAATATATTATGAATTGTTTAAAATATATAATTTTTGAAAGAGCAGAAAAATATTCATTCTTTTCCCTTACAGCTACCGCAAAAATATTGTCAACCTAAGGACTCTGATGCTTGACCAGCCAATGCAACCATTAGAACGCGGAATGTGGTGGATTGAGCACGTGCTGCGTCACGGAGGCGCGAAACATCTTCGAGCGCCCGCCGCCGGCATATCATGGGCGCAGTACCTAGAAATTGAACTCCTTGCCTTGGTTTTAGGAGTTTTATTGTCCGTATTTTTAATTATCGTAGGTTTAGTATACAATTTGTACCAGTTTATTATAAATAACTATGTTAGTAATACAAAGGTTAAAAGTAATTAATGTAGCTAAACATTTTGTTGACATGTACTGTAAAAAATTACCACGAAGATTTAGCTAGATTACGCTCACAGAGAGATTAAAGGAGTTTTCAATAATGTCCATCTGGTGTCTCATTAGCTAGAATAAGAAATACTTCGTCACGTTGGACGGTGATAAGTGCAAAACTTTGGGAGAGTTATTGCATTTTTTAATTTATTTAGATACTTGGTAAGTTCTTAATACTTTGAGCACATAAACGGAGCACTACAATGCACCACGCGACGCAATCAGATAATGCCAGTATCTCACACGTGGGATTTGCGAGATTTTTACGAAAAGACGCGCTTGCGGCGGTTGTTTGGCTCGGTTTTGGTGAACTCCACCATTTAGATTTAATGCCAGTTTTGTAAATAGAAGTTGATAGAATAAATTTCGAATAATAATGACAATACAATATAATGCATTTTTACAGGAATTCATTTTACTCTTACTATAATTTATTTTCTATAATACTATATCAATCTCTAGCTATACCATCGCCTAGCTCCATAAAGAATAGCTGAGGTAAACAGAACACTTTTAGCTTATCACAACTCACGTTTTACAAATCTCCTGTTATTTACATGATTATTGCATTACATGCGAGCTATTTATTAACAATTTATATTGCAGCATATTTCAATAGCATTACCAAAATAACATGCATAATAACTTGGTATTTCGAAAAACCATTAAACGTCTACATTAATTTTACGCGATAGCCCTACAAAAGAAAAGATGGATGAAATCCAGGTATTAAACGCATTTTGTGGAGTTCAACCAATGAATAAAGTTTTGACAATTTTACGTATTTTAATTACTTTCAAATCAATTACATAACACATGCATTGTAATACTTTCAAGTATGGACTAATTATCTTACATAATATGTATCAAGAAAATTCACGTATTAGGAATTAGCTTACATGTGTGTCATATTTCATTCAAATCGGTTAAGCATTCTATGCAAATCATAAATATCTAAACATAATTAATAAACTGTTTAGTAGGAAGTAGGATTATTACTTTTATGAAAATCATCTATGTAGAAAAGGTTGTTAATATTTTCTGTCTTTTAGGTGTTAACTACTCGTTGCCTAGCAACGGTTTGTTTACCTCTATTCTTTTTCGAATTTGGTTCATATATAGAGGCAAATACTCGATGTGTAATTGTCTTGTTATCCGAAACAATATTACCGAACAAAAATTGCACACAATGAAATATTTTTTTTTTTGGAAAGGGTCAAATTTAAAAAAAATAAGGAATTGAAACTCCGCGGATTTCGTAGGTAAACTAAATAGTTTTTTTTAGGATCAACGATTGTTTTTACTTTATTATTTTTTTTTAAATCGTATAAGAACTATATTAACGATTTAATTTATACTTGACCCCAAAAAAAAGAAAACATTTATTTTTTGTTTTATTATGCTTAAACTACGAAAGACAAAAACGTCTGCGAACTTTTGATACTTTATTTAATTTGTTCTTGTAGATACACAACATACGTTTAGCGGCTAAGAACCTATGAGTGTAACGACTACTAAGATATAATGTATTATTGTGATAATAATTATAAATACAATAAATACTTATAAAGTATTTTGTACAGTAAAAAATAAAAAGTTAAATAATGAATAATTCTGACTTTCATTATTGTATATACTTCATTATTGTTCCCGCAACGTTTGCCGCACTGCCACATTTATTTATTCGTTAAAAAAAAAACATTGAGAGGCGAAGACTAACGTTAATCTGCAGCTAGAACGAGCTGGAGCAGCAGTCATCTATTTTGTCTAGATTTTGTCATCTATTTTGTCAAAAGATATGAACCCGCGACACACGAATACTTTGCGAAGTTTATGCGCCGTTTTTTGGTAGCAGGATGGATTATAAACAAACAAATGTAGATAGATTATTAAAGAGAGCTTAAGGTAATAATGATTATTTTAAGAAAATCAGCAACAAAACGGTTACTAACGAAGTTTATGATACATTATCAAAGAATGATAAAATGAAAAAGAATGAATAATAAAAAAAAGGAACCAGTCATCAAAAGTGATAACGACTGAACCTATTAGCTCGGGTAGATCGCGTATAAAACACACGTCGAACGTACATATATTTTTTTAATAATAATTAACTAGTGCTTGACTGCAATCTTATCTGATCGTAAGCGGTGATGCAATCGTTGATGATAAAGCGCGCTAGTTTATTAAGAGACTATTCACTCAAAACAAAAAAAAAACTGAGTAAATAGAAAGGACACGGCAGTTGAGCGAGGTGATGCAATGTTAAACCCAACAACACGACCAACGATGCTGCGCCAGAGGGAGATGGATCTGTAGATCCTCCATGACCAAACTCCCGACACAACAACATTTGGCACATCGTACCCGGCACACATCGCAACATAACTGCTCAGACCCATCCTCTACTCGGAACACGACGAACCGCTTGGCGGCAAGACTTCGTCTGGTGGATGGAAACTTCCGCCGGCAGCCAATATTGTGGCATACCACCGAGGAAAACCGAGAAGTTATCTTGATCATATCAACATAATTAGTAGTATCCGAGCGTCACAGTGGCAACTTTAGTTGTTATAGCATTGTGTCCTTTTTTACAAATTTTGGTCACTGACGGGGCAATATACCCAGTGCCGTCCATCAGCCATCAAATAACCTTCAGGTTGATAACTGAAGAAATCCTTAAACGTGGACATGAAATAACAGTGATAACAACAGATCTCATGTTCAAGAAAGTTGAAGGTCCTGAGAATCTTACGAAAATCGATGTTCATGATATATCATACTGTTGGAATCTGTGTAATTTCTAGTATTGTGGAATAATGTTAAAAAGAATTAAAAACAGGAAAAGAGGATATGATGGTTGCTATAGTCAATTAAGTAATGTTTCTTTTTTCATTTACATTACTTACATCAAAAATAAAAAGTACTTAGTGCCAAAAGTCCAAGTAGTTTTACAACATCCACCCTCAATGGAAATAAAAAGACCAAGTTGAAACACAAGACCAAACACAATAGAAAAATAAAACATTACTATTACTACCATAAAGATCATTTTAATTTGTCAATTGAGGAAATTTATTAACCTAAATTTTTGTCGATGATATTCAAATTAGTTAAAGTCCCATTCACTTTTTTATTTTGAAACCTTTTGATTACAAATAAATGTTTTACAAATTCTTTTTAGTGTGTGATTGCGTAAGAACTTAATCCAAACAGTATCAGTTGGAATCATATTGAAACCAATTTCTAATCCATTGCTTGCCATATGTTTAAAAAAGTCTGTTCAAGAACGTAAATAACGCAAAGTAGTTGTCTATTTTAAGCACACTTTGAAAACGAGTTTGCTTCGATTATTAATCAATAATCAAAGCAAACTCGTTTTCAAAGTGTGTTTAAAATAGACAACTGCTTTGTTGTATGGTAATTACGCATTAACAAAAAAGTAATCATACTTCCGCGTTAACATGCCTCGTAAATATTTACTACATTAGGCGGTTCACACTCGGCACCGCGCTCCGCCGCGCTGAATTGGATCTCATGCATTGACCTCTACTAAATCCGTAGATGCCTAACACACATACACCGCCCGAACGCTCGGTCGAGTGGTACTCTCTAGGTAGCGTTCCGCGGCGGTACGCCGTCCCGTGTGTTAAACGCCTTAAACAATAATTTGATGCGTACTACTGGTGATACCACCAGAAGCAGGCTTGATAATGTTGAGCTCGTAAACAAAATGATCCCTATGTGTTCTTTTTTTTTTTGAAGTGGAAACTTCTTGTGCGGCGTTGAGCACCTTTGTTGGATGGGAAAAAGCATTGAACTCGCGTGAGCGTGACTGACCCGACACCGTGATCATTTTTGTTTTTTAATTTTGTGTATTCAGTATTTGAAGAGTCGTGGTGGCCTAGTGGTTAAAACACACGGGTTCGATTTCAGGTCAGGTAAGTACCAATGTAAGTTTTCTAAAGTTATAGGTATGTACTTTCTAAGTATATCTTGGACACCAATGACTGAAGGTGAAGGAAAACATCTTGAGGAAACCTTTTTTTTTTTTTGACGCTGTGGTAATGCATTTACGCAAGATGGGTATCTTGCGTAAATGCGAGATCCCGGAAGGGCGTGGTGGGACTTGCCAGCCGACTCGAAAGCCGAAGCCGGGAATACCCACTAAACCCACAGCGGCACATCGACATCGCCTGAGTGGCGCGGTCATGGGAAATCGGCACAAGCTGAAGAACCAATCCCCCGCCGGCGATTCCCGCCGAAAAGCAGGTCCACAATGGTCCCCCCATAGGGAGGGGCCGGGCTGGGTACGTCTTCTTGTGCGAGCAGACGCAGCAGCAAAGAGTTTTTTTAGCGAGGTGTCCTTCCTTGGGGAGTAGGGGGAGAACAGTTACTAAGATCTTACACTGGCCCAAATGTCAACCTCACCTGCCCGCGCCGGTGATTCGTAATGAATAGCCGGCGGCGGCGCTTTCTAGAGTCGCGGTGCTCTCTGCTAGATAACAGACGAGGCAATGGAGACCGAGCAATGGCGGTATAACCACACACCCGACTACGGTTGGAAGAGGCTGTAGCAGCCTTGGGGTCTAAATAACTCCAAAAAGGACTAAGGCAGAAGGCAACGGGAAACCACTGCTACTATTTTTCCCAAGAAAGTCAGCATGGAATATGGAGGCCTACAGAAATGTTGATTTGTCTGGCGATCCGGCTGACGCCCGGCGCCACTTTTCCGGGACGAGTGGTGTGAAATGTGCTACTGGCCATACGCTCGTGGTTCTTCAGGCGCCGCATGGAAATTCAGCTACTGATGAACCAAAGAACAATAAATCGATCCGCAACCCCCACCGCTTTGGAACATGGAATGTGTGGGGCCTCAACCAACCTGGCAAACTTCAAATTATGGAGAACGAAATGCAAAGGAAAAATGTTCATCTGCTAGGGATAAGTGAGACACACTGGAAAGGTCACGGTCACTATACATCTGACTCTGATAGTACAGTATACTTCTCGGGCCCTGAAGACGAAAGCAGCAAAGGAGTGGCTTTCATTGTGCCACAGTCAATGAACAAATACGTTGTAGGCTATAATCCAGTCAGTGATCGGATAATAACGCTGAAGCTAAACACCATATCGTGTAATCTTAACATCGTACAGGTATATGCGCCCACTGCTCAATCGAGTGAAGAAGATATAAAGGGCTTTTATGATACACTGACTGCGACACTTAAACAGTTATCTAAACGGGATGTTACCATCACCTTAGGGGATTTTAATGCCAAAATTGGTGACACCAGAAATGACAAATACCTTCGTCGCGTTGCAGGTAAACATGGCCTCGGAGTACGAAATGATAGAAAATTTTACTATCTCCAACACTTGCTTCGACCATCATATCCGCAGACTGTACACTTGGATATCCCCTGGCGACAGATGTAGAAACCAGATCGACTACATACTAGTAGGGATTCGATGGAGAAGCTCGGTAACGAATGCCACAACCTACCCCGGTGCTGACTGCGGTTCCGACCAGCAGCTTCTTGTGGCGACAATCCGGTTGCGGCTAAAGACGATTAAAAAACCTAATTTAGGTCCGAGCATGCAAAGCGTAGAACTCAACGGTTTCAGACAAAACTTTGAGCAGAGAGTGAAAGACTTGCCGAGTAACATTTTAGACAGCGATAATAAATGGGAACAACTCAAAAACATAATTGTAAAGACAGCCACCGAGAACAAGTTGGTCAAACCCATCATGAAAGACTTCATAACACCTGAGACGGCCCAAATCATACTTGAGAAACGTGAACTCAAAGAACACGGTTTAAGCTCACCTGAAGATCAACAACGGTACTCAGAACTTAACCGTCAAGTTCAACTATATTGTCGAAGGGACTATAATAATCACATCAATGATATTTGTCTGGAACTCGAACAGCACTCTCTCAATAATGAATCAGGGTATTTCTTCCAGAAGGTTAAGGATTTGACTGGAACACGCAAACCGAAGACCTGTGTCATAGAGGATGAAAACGGACGTCTTCTTACAAATGTGGCTGACGTAGTAGAGCGTTTCAAGGAATACTGCGAAGAACTGTACCACACGAACGATTCTACAGACGCTGTGCTTACATGGTCGACAGAGGAACCTGACATCTTACCGTCGGAAATTGAACATGCGATCAAGGCTCTTAAATGCAAGAAGTCTCCAGGAAAAGATGGTATAACGGCCGAACTATTAAAAAACCTAGGTCAATAGGGCATACAACTTATCACAGAGATATGCAACACTATCTGGAAAACAGGTAAATGGCCGAAAGACTGGACAGAATCGGTGTTCATCCCCTTACACAAGAAAGGTTCCTCGAAAGACTGTGCTAACTATAGAACCTTAGCGCTTATATCACATGCAAGTAAGATCCCGCTTTATGTCATCAACCGACGCCTGAACTACTTTTTAAACCGACAGATTCCCGAAGAACAGGCAGGTTTTGTTAAGGGTAAAGGAACGCGGGAACAAATATTGAATGTCCGCCAAATTATTGAAAAAAGCAGTGAATTTAACAGACCCGTGATCCTTTGCTTTATAGATTATACAAAAGCCTTCGACTGTGTAAAATGAGAAAAACTATGGAGTGTGCTGCTAGAGATGGGAGTTCCTGAACATCTTGTTGCCCTAATCCAGAGTCTTTACACAAAAAATTGATCTTTCGTCAGGATTGGCGCAGAATACTCCAGTATGTTCCAAACGAAGAGGGGGGTGAGGGAGGGCTGCATCCTTTCCCCTGCACTCTTCAACATATATGGAGAAGACATAATGCGGAAAACCATCCAAAATTGGGAGAAGGGGTTTCCTATAGGCGGAAAGAGATTATCTAACCTCCGATATGCTGATGATACCGTACTCCTGGCAACATCTATGGAGGATATGAGTGAGCTGTTCCAAAGGCAGTCAACAGAACAAAACCGAAGATGATGATAGTGGATCGAGCCGGAACTTTAGCAAATATCACCTGTAACATTCCTGGCATTAACATCGTCGATCGCTACATTTATCTGGGCTCTCAAATCTGCAACGATGGCAGCTGTGTTCTCGAGATTAAGAGACGTATCGGGATGGGTAAGGACGCAATGACCCGTCTAAAGAACACTTGGAGGAGGAGAGGAATTGGCATTAAAACCAAGATCAGATTGGTTCGTGCCCTGGTATTCCCTTCCTCTATGGTGTGGAAACGTGGACGATCTTGGCCCGAGAACGCCAGAGAATCGATACATTCGAGATGTGATGCTGGAGGCAATTACTCCGAATACCTTGGACTGCAAAACGCACCAATGTATCGATTCTTAACCAGCTCAAAATAAAAACCCGTTTGTCGACCATAATTATGCCGGCAACGTATTTTGTGTTATTTCGGTCACCGAAGGCAAACGATCGCGCGGTCGTTCACCAACCAGATGGACCGATCAAGTCAAAGACTCATCGTCTGCTAAATTCTACGCGGTGGTGAGAGACGCGCTGGATCGAAACCGATGGAGGCAGATCATCCGCTGGAAATGCTGCCCCAATGCTGACCACGATCCTCAGACATGAGGGACCGACTGCAAAGAGAGAGAGTCCTTCCTCTTAGCCTCACTCGTTTGCCCGCAGGCAAACGGGGCCCCCAGCTCCCCTCAATGAGGAGACCGGGATGCCCAACGGTGACCCGGAGTTCGGGTCACGTCAGCCACCTGGAGTGGTGGCCGACCCGCCGAACGTGTGACCACCGAAGCGGTCCCCACTTCTGATTTTGGTCCGCGCCGGTAAACCGGTAACCCCCATATCTGGGGGCCGTTCTCCTATCCGCCACCTGGGGACGCGTCCGATGGCAGGCCAGAAACTGCACACGGAATCTTGAGGAAACCTGGACTTTTAAGTCTGAAATCGCCAACCTGCATTGAGCAAGCGTGTTGATTACGCTCAGTCCTTCTCTGTATGAGAGGAGACCTGTGCCCAGCCGTGAGACGATAAAATGGTTGATAATGATGATTCAGTACTTATTTGATGAATGATTTTAGTTTTTAATTCTGTCAGTCAGTCCCACGAATGCTAGATAGAGACTATAATTGTTTTATTTTTTTGCAAAAACACGTGGTTTATCCATCCATTACAATGTTTAGTTCTTTGCTGAAATTGGGCCTATATAAACAAATATTTATATCTGAGCTTAGAACGAATGCGCACATCGGCTGCCGGCAGAAGTTACCACCCACCAGACAAAGTCTTACCGCCAAGCGATACGTCGTGTTCCGGCATGATGTCTGGTGAAGCCGTACGGAGGACGGGGCTGAGCAGTAGTGTTGCGATGTGTGCCGAGTACGATGCGTCAAATGTTGTTGTGTCGGGAGTTTGGTAGTGGAGGGTTTCCACATCAATATCCCTCTGGCGCAGCATCGTTGGTCGTGTTATTGGGTTTAACATGGCACCACCTCGCTCAACTGCAGTCTTCCTTCCTATTCACTAAGCTTTTTAAGTGAATGGGCTTAATAAACTAGCGCGCTTTACCTTCAACGATTGCATCACTGCTTACCACCATTACCATTTATAATTATAAAAAAAAAAGAAAAAAAATGACAGATTTTTTGGTTTGAACATTTTTTTTTTTCTTTTGTCGGCATGGCGATGAATGTTTGGATTGTTGCCGTCCCTTCCGAGTAGTACCTACAAGTTGTACCTAGCCGGGGCACGCCGTCATAGCGGCGGTAAGACCCTGCATGGAGAAGTGGATCGACCCGAAGAGGCATGGGGTGCTCACCTTCCGTGCGACGCAGGTGACCGGACACGGGTGTTTCGGCAGTTACCTGTATCGTATCGGTCGGGAGTCGACACCGGCGTGCCATCACTGCGGTGGCCGGGCTGAGGACACGGCGCAGCACACCCTCGAGGAGTGTCCTGCATGGGACGAGCAGCGCCGTGCGCTCACCACAGCGATCGGCGGAAACGACCTCTCGCTGCCGGCCGTGGTCAGAACCATGGTCGACAGCGGGGAGTCATGGGACGCGGTCGTCTCCTTCTGCGAGGAGGTAATCTCCACGAAGGAGACGGCCGAACGGGAAGCACTGAGCACTCTCCCGTCCCGCCGACGGCGCGCTGGACGGAGGAGGAGGGAAGCCGTGGTCGATCCGCTTCCTCCATAACGAGAGGCCGACGGGCCGAGGACCGGGGGAGTCCGACGTCCGTCGCTAGGGTCGGAGTAGGCGTGTAGTGGCTGTTCCTACACGCCTACCTGATAGAAGGAGGGAAGGAAGAGGGACCCGCCGATCTCGCGCGCGGCGGGTCAAGGCCTGCCGGGGATGCGGTGAATAGCAAACCAGGCCCCGCGTCCCCGGCTATAGGCAAAAAGAGGAACGCTTCAGTGGTTTTAGCCGGTGAGAGCCCGGCACACCCTCCGTCGACCCACAGACGGAGGACGGTCTGGTAGAGATTTCCACTGGGAGAACAAAAAAAAAGTTGTACCTAGCATCACTAACTTTTACAATTTTTCCAGTTGATGATGTTTTTTTTTTATTTATAACACAAACCTATTTTATTTTTGTCTTTTACTCTATTCATCGAAAGTACTCCTTAAAGCAAATCGTTCTGCCGCGGGAAAACAACCATTAAAATTCCAGCGTGTTTAAAGCTGAACAGTGTGTTGGCTTGAACGCGCTAATCTCAGGAACTACTGGACCGATTTGAAAAATTCTTTTTTGCGTTGGATAGCCCATCAATCCAAGAAGTTTAGGCTGCTTTAGGCTACTGGCGGCCGCTAGTCATTAATATAACTAAGAATACTCGTTCCGTAAATAATACCAATTTATTTAGATTTAAGACTATGACCAAATTTAAAACCATTCGAGCCCACATTTTTTTTATAATCGTTTATTAAATTAGGATTGATTTTTGCCACTGATCTAGAGGTGTACATGTCTGTCCAGCAAAAATAATTTAGCCCTTGTTTTGACAGTACAACTAAATTTTTGGCCCAACCACGAGACGACCCCTGGGTCACTTTTCATTTCATGACGTACAGACCCTAGCATGCTATCCAAAACTATATTCCCAAACAATCTTGAACCTAAGTGCTCTAGTTGCTTTAGTAATCAAATTGATATTCCATTAAACGATTTTCCAACCTAAGGACTCTCATGCTTTGCCACAACAGCAAGAAGTAAAATAATTCTGACTTGCATTATTGTATATTATATTTCATTAACCTACCCATTTATATTTCAGTGAAAATACTTAGACTATAATTTACTTAACGTCCTTCCAAAAATAATAAAAAATAAAACGAATACATAATTACGATGTTTAATACGTTATCTAAACAATGACAAAACAAAAAAAAGGGATAAAAAAACATGCCATTTATCAATAGTCATAATGACTGTATTTATTAAACCGGCTCGTTCAAGTATAAAACACATGTCGATCATCTCGTTAGAATTAGTTGTAATCGGGCGTCACAATGGCGATGTTAGTGGTTCTGGCCTTATGTCTTTTCTTACAATTTTTTGTCACTGACACGGCAAGGATACTGGCAATATACCCAGTCCCGTCCATCAGCCATCAAGTAACCTTCAGGCCGATAACAATGGAACTCCTCAAACGTGGACATGAAGTAACAGTGATTACACCAGATCCCATGTTCAAGAAAGGTGAAGCTCCTGATAATCTTACGGAAATCGAGGTCCATGATATATCGTACCAAGCTTTGGGGGCATTCATGGCATCTGGAAGAGGACACAAAGAAGACCTTATATCACAAACGAGGCTTATAGTTCAACTCTCTATTAATGTAATGGACGTACAACTTCAAGTAAAAGAAGTCAAGGATTTAGCCCAAGGAAGGGGGAAGTTTGACCTCCTGCTTACAGAAGCCTGTGTTCGGCCAGCAATAGCCTTTTCACATGTCTACAAAGTGCCTTTGATTCAAATTAGTTCTCTTGGAGGTGTATGGGACAATTATAAAGTAATGGGTGCACCGGAACACCCATTCTTGTATCCTGGTACCTTGAATCAGAGAATCTACAATCTGACAATGTATGAAAAGATGTATGAATTATACAATAAGTACATGACAGACAATTTATATATAAATGTATTAAGTGAAGAGAACAAAATGATACGGAAACATTTTGGACCCGATATTCCGGACCTCACGGAACTTCAAAATAATGTTGATATGTTGTTTTTGAATGTTAATCCAATTTGGGACGGAAATCGCCCTGTGCCACCAAGTATCGTTTATTTGGGAGGATTGCCCCAGAAATCGCATAAGGAATTGCCTCAGGTAAGCATGGGGATTTATGTAGGTCCAAAAATAGATACTTGAGTAAACAGGATTTTCTTTAGGTACCAAAATATTAAAAAAAAAATTTACCAAATAACAATACATTCACTATACACTTCGTTTTGTTTTTATTGATGGCAATTTCATATTATTTTTACATTACCCAACTAATTGGGTAATGTAAAAATAATATGAAATTGCATCTATTGAATTGTCATCTAAATGACACTTTTCCCGAAGGTACTCTAAGTAAATAGATAAATTTAATTGTAACTGTTTCCGTCGTTGTTACTGTTTTTGTTTTCTTTTATTGCTATTGTATATACCTGGCCCTTTCATATGGTATTGTCTTTAACTAATTACTAGTAAATGTTAACAAAAAATGCAATCAATCGATAATAACTCTCTACAAATCTACGTTTATAGTACACCGTAGACTCTCTACTCTATTTGTATTTCATCCAAAAGTTGTCTGGAAAAGATCGCTCTTAGCGATAAGACCGCCTATTGTGTCACCAAATGTAAAATCTTCATATTTCTTATACGGTGTACATAATAAAAAGCATTTTATTCTATTCTTGTCAGAAAACCGGAATAACCTAGAACCAAGAATTCTAAAATTTGTGACTTCCTTTAAGCTGCGCTGGACCCCAGTGATTGTTTACGGCCTACCCTTACGCGCAGGGGGCCTGCTCCCCAATTCTGGAAACATTTTAGGCTGATCAAGAACATTTAATAAATAAAAGTATGTAATAACCCTACACACTCAAACATTCCAATCAGAATATTTATTATTATTATAGAATATATATTTTATGATTATATTATATTATAATCATCATTACTATTATTATAAATCGGAAAGTGAGTTTGTTTGTTTGTTTGTTCCGCTTTCACGCCGTAACTACCGAACCGATTGCTTTGAAATTTTGCAGACGTAAAGTTAGAAGTCCGGATAGGGTACTTTTTATCCCAGAATAAAATGATATTCCCGAGGGAAATCTAAAAAGCCCGATATAACCGAAATCCACGCGGGAGAAGCCGCGGGTGGAAAGCTAGTAATAAATACACTGATTTTTTAATTAAACATGTATATGCATTGTTATGTATTAAATTAGTTATATCAATTCTTGGAGAACGAAGACCTTCACGTTCTTGGAAAAAGCTTTTCTTATTTATTTTGTATTGAATGATTAAAGTATGAATACAAATAAAACTGCAATTTTAAAAGTCTGTACAAATAACAGGGCGAATAATATCCGTGTTATTAATTATTTTTGGGATAAAATTTACCTATATTAAAAACTAGCGGCCGCCAGCGACTTCCTTCGCGTGGTTTAGTTATGCTTCGTTCCTATTGGTCGCAGCGTGATGTTATATAGCCTAAAGCCTTCCCGGATTAATGGGCTATCCAAGGCAAAAAGAATTTTTCAAATCGGACCAGTAGTTCCCGAGATTAGCGCGAACAAACAAACATACAAACAAACTCTTCAGCTTTGTATATTAGTATAGATGACATAAAGCGATTCAGTAAACGATTTTGAACATACAATTTTCAGTGTGTTGTTAATTAATTTACATGTTATAAATGCGTTGCATAATCTCATCATCATCATCATCAGCCTTTACTCGTCCACTGCTGGACATAGGCCTCTTTCATGGCACGCCAACAAGCTCGATTCTGAGCAGTTCTCCGCCAGCCACTACCAGCCACCCTTTTGATGTCGTCGCTCCATCTCGCCCAAGGGCGTCCCACGCTACGTTTGCCGAGACGCGGTCTCCACTCAAGGACTCGTTTACCCCAACGGTTGTCGGTCCTGCGGCATATGCGACCAATGGGCTGGCCACTTCAGCTTGCTAATCCTCTCAGCTATGTCGGTAACTCTGGTCTTCTGTCGGATCACCTCATTTCTGATGCGGTCCTTCAGAGAGACGCCCAACATAGCCCGCTCCATAGCTCGCTGAGCGACTTTAAACTTATGGACTAGTCTGACCGTTAGTGTCCACGTCTCGGCTCCGTAAGTCATGACGGGTAGGACGCACTGGTTGAAGATTTTGGTCTTCAAACATTGGGGTATGGGCGACGAAAATACCCGACGAAGTTTACCAAATGCTGCCCATCCCAGCTGGATCCTTCTATTTGCCTCCTTCTCGAAGTTGTTTTTCCCTAATTGCAACGTTTGCCCGAGGTATACATACTCTGAAACAACTTCGAGCGGCATTCCATTGCATAATCTATGTTACATCATTGTATTTGGTGTCTTCAACTGCAGACAAGCAAGCTAAATCTTATTGATAAAATGCATAAGTAAAACATTATGTACAAAAATCTATTTATTCACACGTTATAACTTATCTTATCGCCATAAAAATAGGTACATCTTCTTAATTGTAAACTCTCTGTCTCGTTTCGATTGTGCAGATTCATCATGATATTCAAAAAATAGCTGGAGGAGAGTCACTCAATTGTTGCATGTTATCAACGGCATTGGAAACGGTTAAGCTCAATTAGCTGATAAAGTAATCAGGTCTAGACAATTTGTCAAGTGTGTGATTTGCAATTGGTTTGCAATGTTTGATAATCATACTAACCGTTACTATCAGCCTATGCTTAAATATTGATAAAAGACATGTCATCCATACTAATCGCATAAATGCGAAAGTAACTCTGACTGTCTGTCTGTTACGCTTTCCCGCTTAAACCTTTCAACCGATTTTGATGAAATTTGGCACAAACAATCTTTAGACCTTGAGAAAGGACATAGGCTACGTTTTATCCCGGAAAAAATTGATATTCCCGAGGGAAATCTAAAAAGCACGATATAAATAATATATTTTCTCGGTGGTAGGCAACAACATCAGCCGCCGGCATAAGTTACCACCCACCAGACAAAGTCTTGCCGCCAAGCGATTCGTCGTGTTCCGGCATGATGTCTGGTGAAGCCGTACGGAGAACGGGTCTGAGCAGTTGTGTTGCGATGTGCGCCGGGTACGATGTGCCTAATGTTGTTGTGTCGGGGGTTTGGTCGTGAAGGCTCTCCAGATCATCCTCTGGCGCAGCATCGTTGGTCGTGTTGTTGGGTTAAACATTGCATCACCTCGCTCAACTGCCGTCTTCCTTCCTATTCACTCAGTTTTTTTGAGTGAATAGGCTTAATAAGCTAGTGTGCTTTACCATCAACGATTGCATCACTGCGTACCATCAGGCGGGATTGCAGTCAAGCACTAGTTTATAACTATTAAAAAAAAAAAAAAAATATAACCGAACTCCACGTGGGCGAAGCCGCGGGCGGAAAGCTAGTTAAATATAAGACTTTTTGTTGCCCCAAACTAAGAATTATTTCTGGATCTTGGGTTCGTTTACAAACACAGAACCGGAACAGCTTATTTAATTAATTGTAATTTAAAGTTTCTTTATTTTTCAAATCTTAAATATTCAATATTTTCAAACATACTTTTACTCTACGATAAATCCTAGTTTTTCGCAGTAACCGTTTAAACTGAAATCTAACCCCAAAATAATAAGTAAAAGCATAGATATATTCACACCCCTGAACACATCACCGCTAATCTTTAATCATTTTCTTTTCAGAATCTAAAATCATATTTAGATTCATCAGAGCATGGCGTTATTTACATCAGTTTTGGTACAAACGTGAAGCCAAGTCTTCTTCCCCCGGAGAAGATACAAGAGCTAGTGAAAGCTTTCTCCAAAATGCCATACGATGTACTGTGGAAGTGGGACAAGGATGAACTACCTGCAAAGTCAGCTAACATCAAGATATCCAAGTGGTTGCCGCAGTCAGATTTACTTAGTAAGTAAATTTGATGCTAGAATAGTTTTTTTCCTATCCCTTATTGTAGTACACGGAGTTTTTTTGAGATAAGTTTCTCATTCATACAAAAAAATAATGAAATTCTATGAAAGAACTTTTACTGATCGCTTGGTTAATTATTGATGTGCTGGCGATAAAGTCGTTACGCGCTTTATTTTCACTGGAAATTCCCAATTTATAATATTATTTATACTATCCTTTCTTCCTATCAGAACACCCCAAGATTAAACTGTTTGTAACACAAGGAGGTTTGCAATCAACAGACGAGGCTATCACAGCAGGGGTACCTCTGGTTGGTATACCGATGTTGGGCGATCAATGGTACAATGTAGAGAAATATGAAATTCACAGAATTGGAGTCAAATTGGAATTGGAATCTCTATCTGAAGAATCATTTACCAATGCCGTACAAAAGGTTATTGGTGATGACAGGTAAACATGAATTTTATACTACAAATATTTAAAACTAGCTTTCCGCCCGCGGCTTCGCCCGCGTGGAGTTCGGTTATATCGCGCTTTTTAGATTTCCCTCGGGAACATCAAATTTTTCCGAGATAAAAGGTAGCCTATGTTCTTTCTCAGGGTCTAAAGATTGTCTGTACCAAATTTCATCAAAATCGGTCGAGAGGTTTAAGCGGGAAAGCGTAACAGACAGACAGACAGACAGACAGACAGAGTTACTTTCGCATTTATAATATTAGTATGGATGACTTACCTTACTAACCTACGGTTAATAAACAGGATCTGTCCAACAATAAACATGGACTTTTATGGCGAATCTGGAGGTTTTTTTAAAGTAATCCTTATTATAAAACCGCTGCTTTTCAACAAAACAAAATATTCTAGCTAAGTAGTTGCGCAGTCAGAAGCAATGGCTTTTATTTTGACGGTCTACAATCTCATTAAAAAAGAAATCCAAAAAAATAACCGACTTCCAAAAACCACTACAAAGTGAAAAATAACTAATTTCGGAAGTCGGTGTCTTTGGTTTTGTATATTCATTTTTGACACCGACTTCCGAAATTAGTTATTTTTCACTTTGTAGTGGTTTTTGGAAGTCGGTTGTTTTTTTTTGTAAAAAAGTTTTTATTTTACACTTTTTAGTTGTTAAAAGTATTAGTATTCAGTTGCATCCGGTCAGACTGGAAGCTGACGCAAATACAGTTGGGAAACGACGTAATTTTGTTTACCTTCATTTTTACCCGTAAGTATTCCCTCAACTGCCTATGGTCTTCATCATCAAATTTACTGCAGACCCAATGGGTGCAAAGGTCTCATCAATATAAATGAATTGAGTCCAAATACAAGGTAGCTACTGTAAATCGTTTAGGAGTTCCCTGAATTGACCTTTGTCATCATCATCAGCTCCCTAATGACAGTCACCACCCATCTAGGTGTAAGGTTCTTGTCAACACAAATTATTCACACACAAACACAAGGTAGCTGCTGTGAATTGTTGAGGAGTTCCTTCGACTGTCTCCCGGATCCATCGTCAGATCTACTCCAGACCTTTATTAAATTGTAGTGCTTTAAAATACTTAATGAAAATACTCAGAAATGCACTAGTCGCCCCTGCAATTTTTGAAAGTTTCCCTTGTTTTCTCTGGTTTTCCATCAAACCCTGATATCCTTATCATGGGACCACCTTGGAAACGTTTTCTTTCCAACAGAAAAATAATTATCAAAATCGGTTCATAAACGGCGAAGTTATGCGCGAACAAACATAAAAAAAGCATATATACGGTCGAATTGAGTAACCTCCCCCTTTTTGAAGTCGGTTAAAAAGACAGAAGATAAATAGTTTAGTTCTGTCGAAAATGAAGAATAATTGTCTATAAAATATAGATTTTAAAGAGCAGAAGAATAATCATTTTGTTTTATTACAGTTACCGCAAAAACATTGTCAACCTAAGGACTCTCATGCTTGACCAGCCAATGCAACCATTAGAACGCGGAATGTGGTGGATTGAGCACGTGCTGCGTCACGGTGACGCGAAGCATCTTCGAGCGCCCGCCGCCAACATGTCATGGGCGCAGTACCTCGAATTTGAACTCCTTGCAATAGTATTAGGAGTTCTATTTTCCGTATTATTAATTGTAGCCGGCTTAGTATATAGCTTGTACAAGTTTATTACTAATAACTATATTACTAATATAAAGGTTAAAAGTAATTAAAGTAGCTGAAAATATTGTTGATCTATTCTGTAAAAATTCAGCGTGAAAACTTTGCTAGATGACATTCAAAATGATATTGAATGAGTTCTCATTACTGTCAATGCTCATTAAGTAGAATGACAGACAACTTCATTAACGTTATGACGGTGATGCAGCTTATCGTATTTTTGAATTTATTTCAAAACATGTTTTGAATACACATTTATTTCTTGTACTGTATTTTATGTACTGAACACATATATTAATAATGTGACACTCAGGTAATGCCAATATCTTGCAGGTGGGACTTGCGTAATTTTTACGAAAAAACGCGCTTTCGCCGGGAGTTTGGCTCGGTTTCGCTGTGCATGTCGTTTTGTAATTAGAACTTCATAGAATAAATTTCAAAAGTCAAAGAGGATTTCTTCCAGTCTTACTCTCTAAAGCAATATTTGTTGAGTGTTATATACTTAATAATTTTCTTTAGGATTTTATCAGTGAATGTGAGGCAAGCGCATACACTTTAAAGAAAAATATCATACACAAAATAATAACAAAACAAGATAATGTTCTTTATCAGGAATTCATTTTAGTGTTACTACAATTTGTTTTGTATCAATGCATAACTAGACAAAATACTCAATGTGTAAATGTCTTGTGATCCGAAACAATATTAGGGAACAAAGATTGCACACAAGTACGTGGGACACTCAGAAAGTTATGCGATAGTAAAAAAAAAAAAATCTATAGGTCACTTTCATAACATCTTTTTAAAGTACTCTCCAGCAGCCTCTTTATAAAGTTACGTCTGAACCAATTTTTGAATCACTTTTTCTAGTCCGCCGCAGACACCTCGTTTACAGCCTGCTTGAATGCTGACAGCGCATCATGCGGCGACGAAAATTGTATCCCTTTGAGCTGATCTTTTATGTTTAGAAATAAGAAGAAGTCCCACAGTGCTAGATAAGTGATGTAAGGACGGTGACTCAGGAGTTTGACCAGTGTACTGTCCAGGATGTCCCTCATTTTGATTGCGGTGTGGGCGGGCGCATTGTCGTGGTAAAGCAGTAACCCGCGGAGCCCTGTGTTTGGTTGATTGTTGCTCACAACAGAGAAAACTTCTGTCAAGAATTTGGTAGTATACCATTTAGCGTTAATGCGTCTTTGGTTTCGTAAAGGAAGTGATACCGCAGTCAAACTGAAAAAGCTCGCGATCAAAATCTTACTCCCGCTTCTAGATCACTTCACTTCGGTAAGCGTTGATTCGTTTTGAAACAACTAAACCAAAAACACAACAAAAACTTTTTGTCGCAATATTTTCTGAGTGACCTCGTAAATGTTTATTTTTGTTGATATATGTGTAGTAGTATACAAGGTGAAATATACAAAAAAATGGCAATTGTAACTCGGCGGACGTGGTACGTGTTTTTGATTGATATACAAAAATAATAATGTGAAAAATATTTATTATTTTGTTATAATTAAAGGTTGGGGTTACTTAAAGATTTAATATTGTGTAAAATTCACAGACGTAAATTGAAATAAAAACAACAACTCAAAAAATGTTAGTCACAATAACTTCAAATAGTTATTGTAAATCCATACTAATCCATACTAATATTATAAATGCGAAAGTAACTCTGTCTGTCTGTCTGTCTGTTACGCTTTCCCGCTTAAACCTCTCAACTAATTTTGATGAAATTTGGCACAGACAATCTTTAGATCCTGAGAAAGAACATAGGCTACCTTTTATCCCGGAAAAATTTGATGTTCCCGAGGGAAATCTAAAAAGCGCGATATAACCGAACTCCACGCGGGCGAAGCCGCGGGCGGAAAGCTAGTTACAAATAACTTTGATCCCAGAAAAAAAAACTTTTTTTTTTATTTTATCTTGCTAGGACAGAACACACACACACACGCACAGAGACAGAAACGCGGGTTTAGTGTTGTTACTTAATTTAGTTTATTGTTGTAGATACATCCTTTTGCGAAATAAGGATCGAATGTCTATTAAGGCAAAATGTATTATTGTGATATTTTTTTTATAAATACACCAAATTTTTATTAAGTATTTTGTACAGTAAGAAATAAAAAGTAAAATAATGGATACCTCAGACTTTCATTATTGTCCATATTTTATTATTGCGCCCGCAACACTTGCCGCTTTGCCAAATTGGGTGGTGATGGCTAGCATATGCAAAAAGAAGAAGCCGGAGCAGGAATTACCCATTTTCTCAAGATGACAAAAGGTACGAACCTGCAACACATAATACAGATGCATTGCGAAGTTAATGCGCTGTTTTTGGATAGCTAGATGTATTATAAACAAGCAAATGGAGATAGATAGTTAAACGAAGCTTAAGGCAACAATTATCATTTTAAGATTTTTAAAGTTATAGAATCGATGTGAACCGTTTAAAATTTACTTTACGTACTTACCAATAATAATCACAAACAAAAGAATTAGTAAAGCTACATATGTAGGGCACGTTATCAAAGAATGACAAAACAAAAAATAATAATAATAATTAGAAGACGAGCCGGTTATCAATATTGACAGTGACTGTTCTTATTAACTCGGCTCGTACACGTATAAAACACACGTCGATCGTCGGTCGTTGGAATTAGTTGCAACGGGTTGTCACAATGGCGACGTTAGTGGTTCTAGCATTGTGTCTTTGCTTACAAATTTTCATCATTGACACGGCAAGGATACTGGCAATATACCCAGTTCCTTCCATCAGTCATCAAATAACCTTCAGACCCATAACGATGGAACTCGTCAAACGTGGACATGAAGTAACAGTGATAACAGCAGATCCCATGTTCAAGAAAGGTGAAGCTCCTGAGAATCTTATGGAAATCGATGTCCATGATATATCGTACCAAGTATGGGAGGCATTCATGGCATCTGGAAGAGGAAACAAAGAAGATCTTATATCACAAATGAGGATTGGAGTTCAAGTGATTATTGATTTAATAGACATACAACTACATGTTGAAGAAGTCAAGGATTTAGTTCAAGGAAAGGGAAAGTTTGATCTCTTGCTTACAGAAGCGTGTATTCGGCCAACAATAGCCTTTTCACATGTTTACAAAGTGCCTTTGATTCAAATTAGTTCTTTCGGAGCCATGTGGGAAAAATATAAAGTAATGGGTGCTCCAGAACATCCATTCTTGTATCCTAGTATGATGAATCAGAGAATCTACAATCTGACAATGTATGAAAAGTTGAATGAATTATACAATAAGTACACAATGGAGAATTTAATAAATATGGACGGTGAAGAGAACAAAATGATAAGGAAAAATTTTGGACCCGATATTCCGGATCTCAAGGAACTTGAAAATAATGTTGACATGTTGTTTTTGAATGTTAATCCAATTTGGGAAGGAAATCGCCCTGTGCCACCAAGTGTCATCCATTTGGGAGGACTGCCTCAGAAACCACATAAGGAATTGCCTAAGGTAGGTATTTTTGCATAAGAGTTAAGACTTTGCTCAATTGAAAATTCATCGATGAGTAAGGCTGGGTTTTTTTTACGATATAACAGTTTTTTTAATGATTTGAGAAAACTTGCAAAATAGTAAAATAATAATTATTAATATTGTGTATACACGATATTCATAATTATCATTTTGCTATTGCTTGTTCTTGTTTTTTTTTTCTTTCTTTTATTGATACTTTATATATCTGGCCCTTTGATATCGCATTGTAATTTAATTAACAACCAGTAAACGTTAACAAAAAAATGAGTCAGTATTGAATTGGTCTAAATATAAACAATAGATTCATGTTTTATGGTTGAGTAATTGAATAATTTATTAATGTAGAGTGTAATAAGGATTTAGATAAGGAAATTTAACCTAAATATAAATATTGGTTGGGTCCTGTCAAATCACATAGTCTGCCCCTAACTGTTCTAATGATCTGTTCAAATTCCTTTATTTAACTCCTAATTAAACTTAACATTATCGTTAACACCATTTATGTGTTTTTATTAATAAGTATTCATTAGTGTTAAGATTCTGCGTTGAGAAATCAGAAGTTCAATTCAAGTCATGTAAAACATTCAAAATGTAGTTGCAGTCTCAACTAAGGTCAAAATTTAGGAAAATACATCAAAGGAGTAGAACGAAGGAGTTCTCGTAATCTCGTGCTTTCACAGCCTGACCTCAATCTCAACTCTATCAAAAATATCTTTAATCTTTCAATCTATTTGACAAGGTCAATTTTTCGTCGAAACATTATATAATTATACATCTATACATTCATTTAAAAAATTTTATATTGTACTTAGCCCTTGATCTCGTTCATAATCTACACTATTACTATATAAGGTATTTTTTTTATACTCCATCCACTCTAGGGTATGATTTAAACTAATTATTTAATGACATGTATTTTGATTACACTAAAGTATAGAAATTATCTTTAATTATTCTTCTTTTTAGGATCTGAAATCATATTTAGATTCATCAAAGCATGGCGTTATTTATATTAGTTTTGGTACAAATGTAAAACCAAGTCTTCTTCCCCCGGAAAAGATACAAATGCTAGTGAAAGCTTTCTCCAAAATGCCCTACGATGTACTGTGGAAGTGGGACAAGGATGAACTACCTGGAAAGTCAGCTAACATCAGGATATCCAAGTGGTTACCGCAGTCAGATTTACTTAGTAAGTAAAGTTGATACTTGAATGTTTATTTACCTATCCATTTTTGTGGTAATCATTGCTTCAAAATCGGCAGATTTTGTAGGTTTGTCATTAAATAAAAAAAAATGAAATTATAATAAATTTTCACGGGTTACAGTAGATTGATGTGCTGGCAATGAAAATCCTCCGCTGACAAATATAATAATAGTATCCTTTCTTCCTTTCAGAACACCCCAAGATTAAACTGTTTGTAACACAAGGAGGTCTGCAATCAACAGACGAAGCTATCACAGCAGGGGTACCTTTGGTTGGAATACCGATGTTGGGCGATCAATGGTACAATGTAGAGAAATATGAAATTCACAGAATTGGAGTCAAACTTGAATTGGAATCGCTTTCCGGGGAATCATTTACCAATGCCGTACAAATGGTTATTGGCGATGACAGGTAAATATAAATTTTAAACTATGAATATTCATAATGACTATACGTCAACACATTCTGTTCTTTTTTTTAAACTCATCACTGCTGGGCACAGATCTCCTCTTATACAGAGAAGCATATTTTTTAGCATACTTTCTTATAAAATCTTAACCCAGTCACATCGGTAGCTTAAACAAAGCATTCCAATAGAACTTGACTAATATTTTAAGATGATGACCTGCTAAATTTAGATTTGAGCTGTTCTTCCCTCAAAAGATCATTTTAGGCACCAATCTTCACGGGCTTTACATTTTCGACCAACAATATATCTATTTATAAAGATTTTGTGACCTCTGAATTTATTACGGACTCTCATCTTAGAGTAGTAAGATAGGAAATGCCGAAGTCTTCTAGTAAAACAAAGTAGGTATACAATTTATTGCAAAAACCTAAAAACAGAAAATAAATAACATTTTTCACAGAGATCACGAATTGCCTATAAAATATAAGTTTTTGAAATAGCAGAATAATAACCACTCTTTTTGCCTTACAGCTACCGCAAAAATATTGTCAACCTAAGGACTCTCATGCTTGACCAGCCAATGCAACCATTAGAACGCGGAATTTGGTGGATTGAGCACGTTCTGCGTCACGGCGGCGCGAAGCATCTCCGAGCGCCCGCCGCCAACATATCATGGGCACAGTATCTCGAGTTTGAACTCCTTACAATAGTATTAGGAGTTTTATTGTCCTTATTTTTAATTATAGCCGGTTTAGCATATAGTTTGTACAAATTTATAACTAATAACTATATTTTTAATACAAAGTTTAAAAGTAATTAGTGTAGCTGACAATATTATTAACTTATTCTGTAAAAAATTTGCACGAAAACTTGGCTAAATTAATAATTATAATAGTTTATTTATCACTTCAAAAATTATATATTTGTCAACTGTGCCACAAAATCATGGCAATGAATACATAATATATATAAAAGATAACGTTGACGACTATACTAGTAGATATTGTCTCTAAATTAATAGGAGTCAAATTGGAATTGTAATCTCTATCTGAAGAATCATTTACCAATGCCGTACAAAAGGTTATTGGTGATGACAGGTAAACATGAATTTAATACTACAAATATTTAAAATGACTTACCTGACTGACCTACAGTAAATAAACAGGATCTGTCCAACAATAAACTTCGACTTTTATGGCGAATCTGGAGGTTTTTTTACAGTTATCCTTCTTAAAAAACCCTGCTTTTCAACAAAACAAAATATTCTAGCAAAGTAGTTGTGCAATCAGAAGGAATGGCTTTCACTTTGACAGTTTGTTATCTCGTTTAAAAAAGATAGAAGATAAATTGATTAGTCCTGTCGAAAAAGAAGAATAATTGTCTATAAAATATAGATTTTTAAAGAGCAGAAAAATAGACGTTCTATTTTCTTACAGTTACCGCAAAAACATTGTGAATGTAAGGACTCTCATGCTTGACCAGCCAATGCAACCATTAGAACGCGGAATGTGGTGGATTGAGCACGTGCTGCGTCACGGTGACGCGAAGCATCTTCGAGCGCCCGCCGCCAACATTTCATGGGCGCAGTACCTCGAATTTGAACTCCTTGCAATAGTATTAGGAGTTTTATTTTCCGTATTATTAATTGTAGCCGGCTTAGTATATAGCTTCTACAAGTTTATTACTAATAACTATATTACTAATATAAAGGTTAAAAGTAATTAAAGTAGCTGAAAATATTTTTAATCTATTCTGTAAAAATTCAGCGTGAAAACTTAGCTAGATGACATTCAAAATGATATTGAATGAGTTCTCAATACTGTCAATGCTCATTAGGTAGAATGACAGATAACTTCATTAACGTTATGACGGTGATAAGTGCAGCTTAACGTATTTTTGATTTTATTTCAAAACATGTAAAGTTCTGAATACATATTTATTTCCTTTGAAATGAAATGAAATGAAATGAAATGAAATGAAATGAAATGAAATGAAATGAAATCGTTTATTAAGCAAGTAGGATCACTGATCACTTTTACACGTCATGTTTATTTTTTATTTTATTTTTTTAACTAGATGAAGCCGGCATTTCCTAACTGACTACCTCTGAGAAGAAATGGCCGAAACAAACTCAGGGATCATCGTCTTTTTTCAAGTCCAGACATTAAAAATGAAAATGTTTACAATAATTTACCTTATAATTACGCATATTGCTTAATAAAAATTAACAATGCTTAACAGAGCGAGCAGCTCAATCCCAAGCTTTTTGTCTTCTAAATAATCTGTGATTTTATAATACCCCTTTTGCAAAGTTTGGCCTTTATATGGTTCTTAAATCGTTTAATGGGTAAGTTTCGAACGTCCATGGGAAGCTTGTTGTAAAAGTGTATACATTGACCCATGAACGAGTTGCCTACTCTGTGGAGACGAGTGTGATGTAAAGCAAGATTGTGTTTGTTCCTGGTATTTACATTATGAATATCGCTTATCTTCTTAAAATTCGAGATATTTTTATGAACATACATAAGATTTTCAAATATATATTGTGAAGCTACAGTCAGAATGTACACATACTTTACATATTATAATCTGACGTGTATTGATATAAAGAACAAATTATGTAAAAAAAAAATTATTACTTTGTTATGGTCAATGGTTACAGTTAGGTAACCTAACTGCAACCATTTAAATCTTTAAGTAGGCTTAAAGATTAAAAATTGTGTAAAATTCACAGACGTGACTTGAAATGAAAACAACAACTCAAAAACTGTTAGTCACAACTACCTCAAGTAATTATTGTATATTACAAATAATTTCGCCGCCTCCTTTATACCGCGTACATCGAGGGACTGGAACAATTTGCCCGCGGCGGTGTTTCCGTCGGACTACAATTTGAGTGTCTTCAAGGCTAGAGTGAATAGGCTCTTAATAAACTAGTGCGCTTTACCATCAACGATTGCGTCACTGCTTACCATCAGGCAGGATTGCGGTCAAGCGCTGGTTTATAATATTTAAAAAAAAAAAAAAAATTTGAGCCCAGAAAAAAACCCTATTTCTTTTTTGTTTTATCTTGCTAAGACACCCAGACAGAAACAACTGTTTAGTTTGCGAACTATGAGTCGAATGACTATTAAGATAAAACGTAATATAGTGATAATATTTTTATAAATACACCAAATTTTTATTAAGTATTTTGTACAGTAAGAAATAAAAAGTAAAATAATGGATAATTCTGACTTTCATTCATCATCATCATCATATCAGCGTTAATCCCAGTCGCATCCGAAGCTTTTTCCAGCTTTGGAGTCTGAGGTCCGCTTTACCAGTCTAACAGCTGATTTTGGTGAAACTTCGACATTTTCCGTGAAGCGACTGCCGTCTGACCTCCACAATCCGAAGGCGATATCGAAGCATTGCAGCTAGACAAATTGTTGGACTTTTGAGGACTCCAGCAACCCGTAACGACTGCCACTAGAAGTTCGTATGGCAACTGGGACCAACGGCTTAACGTGCTTTCCGAGTTACGACCAGACCAGTGCAAATATTCATATTCATGAATACAAATATTTGCACTGCACGAGGATCGAACCCGTACCTTCTTGCGCAGCGGCCGCATTCGCTACCGCTACGCCACGGAGGCTGTCAATAATTCAGACTTTCATTATTGTACATATTCCATTATTGTGCCCGTAACGCTTGCCGCATTGCCAAATTGGGTTATGATGGCTAGCATATGCAAAAAGAAGGAACCGGAGCAGGAATTACTCATTTTCTCAATATGACAAAAGGTACGAACCTGCAACACTGAATGCAGATGCATTATGACTTCACATCCATCCAGCCATCCAAAAACAGCGCATTAACTTTAATGCGCTGTTTTTTGATGGCTGAATGGATTATAAACAAACAAATGGAGATAGATTGTTAAACGGAGCTTAAGGCAACAATTTATTATTTTAATATATTTAACTTACAGAATAGGTGTAAACCGTTTGACGTTTACTTTACGTCCTTTTCAAAAATAATCACAAACAAAACAATTAATAAAGCTACATAAGTAGGGCACGTTATCAAGGAATGAAAAAAAAAAAATAAAAAAAATGAGGAGACGTGCCGGTTATCGATAGTGACAATGACTGTACTTATTAACTCGGCTCGTTCACGTATAAAACACACGTCGATCATCTCTTTGGAATTAGTTGCAATCGGGCGTCACAATGGCGACGTTAGTGGTTCCAGCATTGTGTCTTTGCTTACAAATTTTCGTCACTGACGCAGCAAGGATACTGGCAATATACCCAGTCCCTTCCATCAGTCATCAAATAACCTTCAGGCCGATAACGATGGAACTCATCAAACGTGGACATGAAGTAACAGTGATAACAGCAGATCCCATATTCAAGAAAGGTGAAGCTCCTGAGAATCTTACGGAAATCGATGTCCATGATATATCGTACCAAGTATGGGAGGCATTCATGGCTTCTGGAAGAGGAAACAAAGAAGATCTTATATCACAAATGAGGGTTGGAGTTCAAGTGATTATTGATTTAATAGACATACAACTACAGGTTGAAGAAGTCAAGGATTTAGTTCAAGGAAAGGGGAAGTTTGATCTCTTGCTTACAGAAGCGTGTATTCGGCCAACAATAGCCTTTTCACATGTTTACAAAGTGCCTTTGATTCAAATTAGTTCTTTCGGAGCCATGTGGGATAATTATAAAGTAATGGGTGCTCCAGAACATCCATTCTTGTATCCTAGTATGATGAATCAGAGAATCTACAATATGACATTGTATGAAAAGTTGTATGAATTGTACAATAAATACATGACAGATATTATATATGCAAATATGGCAGGTGAAGAGAACAAAATGATAAGGAAACATTTTGGACCCGATATTCCGGATCTCAAGGAACTTCAAAATAATATTGACATGTTGTTTTTGAATGTTAATCCAATTTGGGAAGGAAATCGCCCCGTGCCACCGAGTGTCATCCATTTGGGAGGACTACCCCAGAAACCGCGTAAGGAATTGCCTCAGGTAGGTATTTTTTAAATCATTCAAATTTTGCTGAATTCAAAAATTCATCGATGAGTAAGGCTGGCTCTTAGCCGACATAACAGTTTTTAATGATTTGAGAAAACTTGAGTATACTTCATTTTTATTGCTTTTTTTAAGGTACCTACTTAGTAATTTATAGCTAAATTTGCTTTTGCTTTTTTTCTTTCTTTTGTTGATACTGTATATACCAGGTACCTTGATATGGCATTGTAATTTAATTAACAGCCAGTAATCGTTAACAAATAAAGAGACAGTATTTAATTGGTCTAAATATAAACAATAGATTCATGTGTAGCGGTTGAGTAATTGAATAATTTGTTGTATGAGAGTGTAATAAGGAGTTAGATAAAGAAATTGAAACTAAAGATAAATATTAGTTGGGTCCTGTCAAATAATATATTCTGCCCCTGTTTTAATGATCTATTTAAATTTCTTTATTTAGCTCATAATTACACTTAACATTATCATCTGACAGCCTCCGTGGCATAGCAGTAGCTAACGCTGCCGCTGTGCAAGAAGGCGCGGGTTCGATCCCCGCTCAGTGTAAATATATGTAAGCATAAAAATGAATATTTGGACTGGTCTGGTCGTACCTCGGAAAACACGTTAAACCGTTGGTCCCGGTTGCCATACGAATATCTGAAGGCAGCCGATACGGGTTGTTGCAGCCTTCAAAAGTACAACAATTGGTCTAACTGCAATGCTTCGATGTCGCCTTCGGGTTGTGGAGGTCAGATGGCAGTCACTTCACAGAAAATATAGAAGTTTTGCCAAATGAACAGTTAGACTGGTAAAGCGGACCCTAGACTCTAAATCTGAAAAGCTTCGGATGCGACTGGGATTCATTAGAGAGGTTTTAGGTTGAAATATCAGAACTTCAATAAAAGTCATTTAAGCCATTTAAAACGTTGTTGCAGTCTCAACTAAAGTTAAAAACTTAGGAAAATAGATCAAAGGGGTAGATTGAAGGGGTTCTCGTAATCTCGTGCATTCACAGCCTTTGTCTTAACTATAAGTTCTAAGTGTGACCTTGATGCTGAAATCAAAAGCAGAGTCGGAGCAGCGTTTGGCAACTTGTGTTCCAAGGTCTTCTGCTCACATGACCTTAAGCTAGCTACGAAAATTTCCGTATATATGGCAATTGTGCTGCCAAACCTATAATCTGCTGAGACATGGTGTGTGTACCGCCACCACATACGTACTCTAGATTGTTTTCACCTTAAATGTCTCCGATCCATAATAAAGATCAAATGGTCTGACAGAGTGCGAAATACCAAAGTCCTGTGACGAACCAATGTTGGTGGCATTGAGGCTTATTTTATTGCGTCGACAGCTTCGGTGGTGCGGGCACGTATCACGTATGGCGGACGAAAGGGTGGCAAAGTGCATCTTCTTGTCTGAGCTGGAGGAGGACAAGCGAAAGCATGGCGGACAACTCCTCCGGTTCAAGGATGTCTTAAAACGACACATGAAGAGATGCAATATAGAACCCTCTGAATGGGAGCGTTTGGCAGCAAAACGGCCAGAATAGCGCAGAATGGTATACGGACAAGTGCGCGAGTTTGAGGAGCAGCGCAAAGCTGTCCTCGATGCCAAACGCGACCAATTAAAGGCCCGCCCACCTGCTGCCATCACATACAACTACGTTGACGGCGTGCTTACGTGCCCTCAGTGTGCAGTGCAGTGTGCAGTGTGTGTGCAGTGCAGTGCAGTATTTCGCTGCCAAGATAGGCTACATAAGACATCTTTGGGCGCATGTGCGCCAAATCATCGGCTAGGAGTCGAAGTGGTCGCCGTGGCCGAAATCGGTCGGAACATTATCATCATCATCTTTATCTATGAAAAATATCTTCAATTCCCCAAACTATTTGACAAGGTCAATTCCTTTGTCGAAACATTATAATTATACACCTGTATATTCATTTATAGAATTTGTATATTGTACAGACGACAGCATATCAATCTGTCAGATTTCCTTTTTATGATTTTCGACTTTATCTATAAGCGTTAAGGCTCAAGGTTGATTGGGAATATCTGACAGTTTGGGGTAGCTTGACCTGCTGTCGTCCGTACGTAGTGTTTGATCTCGATAATAATCTATATTATTACTATACAAGGTGTTTTCTTTATACTCCATCGACTCTAGGATACGACTGAGACTAATTAATGACATGTATTATCATTACATTTAGGTATACGCTGATAGTAACACTTCAAAACTATCTTTAACTATTCTTTTTTTTTAGGATCTAAAGTCATATTTAGATTCATCAAAGCACGGCGTTATTTACATCAGTTTTGGTACAAATGTGAAGCCAAGTCTTCTTCCCCCAGAGAAGATACAAATGCTAGTGGAAACTTTCTCCAAAATGCCTTACGATGTACTGTGGAAGTGGGACAAGGATGAACTGCCTGAAAAGTCAGCTAACATCAAGATATCTAAGTGGTTGCCGCAGTCAGATTTACTTAGTAAGTAAAGGTGATGTCAATGATTATTTTCCTATCCCTTTTTGTGGTAAAAAAAAATGCATCAAAATAGACAGTTTTTGTAGGTGTTTGTCACTAAATTTAAAAAAATAATGAAATTATATGAAATCAATTTCTCAGGTTGTGCAGTTTCACAGGTTGTTCATTAGCTGCACAGGAAGTGCAGCTAATGAAAATTATACATTGACAACGACAATAATAGTATCCTTTCTTCCCTTCAGAACACCCCAAGATTAAACTGTTTGTAACACAAGGAGGTCTGCAATCAACAGACGAGGCTATCACAGCAGGGGTACCTCTGGTTGGTATACCGATGTTGGGCGATCAATGGTACAATGTAGAGAAATATGAAATTCACAGAATTGGAGCCAAACTTGAATTGGCATCGCTTTCTGAAGAATCATTTACCAATGCCGTACAAAAGATTATTGACGATGACAGGTAAACATAAATTTTATACTATAATTAATTATTGACAATGACAATACGTCAACATATTCAGTTTTTTATAAACCTAAATTAGGTTATGTATAAATGCTACCTACCTATGTTAAAAACTAAGTCACGAAAGTGAATGAAGATCGCTCACTTGGGCCAAATGTATTTTTTACTAATCCTTGTTATAAAACCCAGCAGAGGGCAGCTCGCCGCCCGCAAGGTGCTCGGGAGTTCCATGTTGTCTCCCGACCAGGGCGTCTTCTGTGGCGGCTAGTGTTGTAAAAGCGCTGGGCTTCCCGCTGCCTCACGCGCTCCGCATCTTCATTTGCCAGCATCACTGCTTCGCAGAAGGAGGTGACGGCCTGTCATGCACTCTCGCTCCGGACCACGGCCGAGACCAGGGCTAGAGGCGAGAGATTAACGCCGATGGTCACCACGAGGACACGGCGGGGCTCAGCCCAAGCTGGAAAGACCTCCACCCTGTGAAATCGCCATGGCACCTCTCTATCCACTCCTCAAAGAGGTTCTTACCGCCGCTATTGTGGCGTGCCCAGCACTGGGTTGCGACAATCGCGCTCTCCGTGTCACCATGAGATCACGCCGAAGCTCTGTCCACGATTTCTCGCGGCAACGGCGTTTTGCATGCTCTGGCCACTCCCATATGTAGGCGAGGGCTTTGGCGTCCAGATCCCCCGGCGGCAATTCGGCAATGAGTCTCGCCGCCTCAGCGGAAACCGTGCGGTATCCTTTGACCAGCCGAACGGCCATGACCCTCTGGGACGCATCGGGACATCGGGCTGGTCGCTTCTTTAGCGAACGCGCCCACACCAGTGCCCCGTAAAGCGCCATGGACCGCACGGCCCCTGCATTGAGCCGCCGGCAATTTGAAGAGGTTCTTCGACCTCATTTTCAACATAACGAGACTGATAGATGATGACCTGCTTAGTTTCGACCTGAGCTGCTCAGTGCAGTGACTGGACAGGTCCACTTAATCTGTGTAGTTCTTTCCTGAAAAGGCCATTTCAGACAACAATCTGCATGCGCTTTACATGATCGTCCAACAATATATCTACTTTTAAAGATGCTGTGACCTTTGAGATTATTTCAGCCTTTTTTCTCAGAGTAGTAAGATAGGAAATGCCAAACTCATCTAGTAAAAAAAGTATACAATTTATTGCACAAACCTACAGGAAACAAATAATTTTCAGAGATATTATGAATTGTCTATAAAATATAAGTTTTTGAAATAGCAGAAAAATAAGCATTCCTTTTTTCCTTACAGCTACCGCAAAAACATTGTCAACCTAAGGACTCTCATGCTTGACCAGCCAACGCAACCATTAGAACGCGGAATGTGGTGGATTGAGCACGTGCTGCATCACGGCGGCGCGAAGCATCTTCGAGCGCCCGCCGCCAACATATCATGGGCGCAGTACCTCGAATTTGAACTCCTTGCAATAATATTAGGAGTTTTAATATCCGTATTTTTAATCATAGCCGGTTTAGTATATAGCTTGTACAGGTTTATTAGTAATAACTATATTATTAATACAAAGTTTAAAAGTAATTAATGTAGCTGACCATATTATCAACTTATTCTGTAAAAAATTGCGTGAAAACTTGGCTGAATTATTAATTGTAGACATAATTATAACTTTAATTATAGTAGTTTATAGATCACTTCAAAGACTACAAAGTTCTCTCATTCTGTAACAAAAAATTATGGGAATGAATACATATTATTTATAAGAGATAACGTTGACGACTATACTAGTAGAAACTGTGTCACAGTCGGCAGAGTCATCCACAATTAGTTATTAGAACTACAATTAAGTACTTGTTTATAGCAAAAGATCAGAATGAAATGATCGATACAAAAATAAGTAATCATTTACAGGGAAATGAAACCATTTAGAATAAGTACGTTACTATATGGAGAAGTGGAATCTGTGTGTAGCATTTAAATGAGTGTGGGTGTATGAGGTGTGTGAGTGTGCATGTACAGTAAGTCTAGAGAAGTTGCTGTGTTTTATACTAAGCATGATTAATTTTTGGTTTCGAATGAGCCAGTCTCGTATTACATCTCTACATTTACTATTTGAAAGTGCATAAATTACACTCATAGTGGGATTTATTGCGTTCTCAAAAGTATCAATCCTCATTAGTTAGAATGATAGATAATTTAATTTACTTTTTGACGGCGATAAGGGTAAAGCTTCAAATTGTATTTCGATATATGTTAAGTTCTTAATAAAAATTTGACCACAAGCGGAGCACAACAGCACGCCACGCGCCAATAATGCGAAAATCTCCCATGAGGCACGTGCGAGATTCTTACATACTCAAAAAACGTGCTTCCACTACGGGAGTTGGATCGGTTTCTCGCCAGTTGCGTGGCGCGTTATGTGTGTGTTCGATCACTTAGATTTAATGCTAGTTTTTTGTAAATAGACCTTGATGGAATAAATTTCATAGAGGATTCATTCCATTCCTACTCGGAAGCAAAATTTGTTGGGCATTATACAGGGTGTCCCAAAAATCGACGATAAACCGGAAACAGGAGATAGACCAAGTCATTCCAACTATGAGAAAAAAAGAGTAAAAAATATAGACACCATGGTCACGAAAATATAGGTATAAAAAAAATTTGATGATTATTTCAACCTTGTTGCTGCAAGATGTAACGTTTTGCTCGGTTTTATTGATAACATAGCTCTGATTAATGCTGCTATCAATTGTAGGCTTTTATTTAAAGTCACCTATTTTAGTTTAGGATCGTAACAAATGGTGAACTATTGTGAAGAAGAGGATAATGCCACAGGGACATCACGACCCTCCCCTCAGTAATGAGGAGAACGACTTGAGGAGGGGAGGGATTTTAGTTAAAAAAAATGCTTGTTACTTCCAATTAAAAATAAAAAATAAATACTTTGCTCAACTTTAACCTCACTGTACTTCATAACTATCGTTTTTAAAAAGGGTTAAGATAAAAAAAAACAATAAATTAATTCTAAACTTTATTTTAAATTAAATATTCGAAATGTCTTCCTTCTGCTTTAATGGTAACAATATCAGGGAATAAAAAGTGCACACAAATAAATGTTTATTTTTTGTTAATATATGTCATACAAAGTAAAATGAAAAGAAATGGCTATTGAAACTCGATTCCCATTGTTACTCAAAAATAATAATATAAAAAAATATATTTACTGCTTTTTTATGGTCAAAATTTGAAGTTACTTAAAGTTTTAAAAAGTTTGTATGATTCACGGACGTGACTTGAAATTTAAAATAAGCAATGACTACAAAAAACTGTTAGTCACGACTACTTCAAGTATCTATTGTACATTACAGTTATCTTTTTAATATTGTCAATCTGTTCAAATGAAACCCATTGCTACTGATATTGTGTTACGCGATTACCCTGCAGGAGTCACCCATTTTGTCAAGGTGAGAAAAGGCACGAACCCCCGACACAAGATACATGCATTGCGTAGTTAATGCGCTGTTTTTGGATATCCGGGTGGATTATATAATATATATTTAGGGCGCGTTATCAAAGAATGACAAAACATAAAAAAAAAATAATTACATTCTTAGGTTATATTGGATACAATATAATAGGGTGGAGCGAAATATACTTTTTTCGTTTTATTCTTTCTAATAGTGACAAAAAGGTGCCATTATGGATCAAACTATCACATGCAAAATTATTTTGAAATATATTAAATTTCAAAGCCTCCGCAAGACCAGTAAAGTTTTAGAAAAAAGTCATTTTTTTGGTATATTTCTAGAACATGCGAGAGAAACCTAAAGCTTTAAAATAACTTTTTATATGATTTAACATTACGGTAATAAAGTCAACTACTAAATAAAAATGTATTTATAATATAAAGTACTGTCATTCCCGAATTATTAAGGGGGCTGTGAGACGTGCAGAGAGGGCGCTCTGCAAACAAATTATGTGGGCGAGCGACACGCCCGCTAGTGCATTTTTGTTCTAGTGAAGGTGAAAGGTCTCACTATTTCTTACGAAATTAACACAAAATTTAGAATAAAACTGTTAAAAGTATGGATAATACGCTCCTGGAAATGTCCGCTTTTTGGTGACACGAGTGAACTAAAACTAAATGTTTTGCTTACGTTTGAAAACGTTATGAAATTTTACGTTTGGATGTGATATCATTTGAAATCTCAGCAAGAAACGCCCAAAGAGCCCCCGCTCTTTGAAAAACAAAAACAGTGGCTTCCAAGATAGAAGTTTGGAAAATTACGTCCATCCGACAGCAAGTCATACAAGCATAATACGAATGTTAAATACTTATCACCTTAAATGCAAAATCTTGGAAAAATCTCTAGAGGTTTACTGATGACAAAACGTGTTTTTTTCGATATATCATAGTGCAAAAAACTGTTAATAATAGTTTTATTTAGGGTAATAGCTTTATTTAGTAATTTGTATTTATTTAGTTTTATAAGTTTGTATAATGGGTAGTATTAAAAAAATGTTTTTTTAAATATTATGTAAAATAAATAAGTAATCATAGTGCAAGTGTAAAAACTTGTGGTTTGAGTACAGACCAACTTTACTTATACAGAACTGTTTCAGCTGTAATAAGTGGGTTTGTTCCGGATGACTTGGTTCGGAAATCACCTGGAAATCTTTCATACCTAAGGACTACATACCGCAAGGACTGGCGCAAATCTAAAATATGCGAGTATTTATGTAGGAACAAAAAACCCGATGAAAATTTAATGTGTTAGCAACGTTTGTGGTAAAAGCTTATGCACCGGCTTGGTTCGACATTAAAAACTATTCAAGCTGCAAAGACGGAGCTCGTCACCTTTTCAAACTGATTTTACGTTCGAGATATCTGCCAGAAAATCTAAAAAAATTGTAAATGTTGTAGTAAAAAGCAAAGTTACTTCGTTCATGGCGAAAATCTGCTACTCGCTATGTTGACGGAAGAAAGAAAACATGATCGGGAATTAGATGCTCGGTGAGTTTTGAAGTCACGTTCCATAACTTCATCGACAATGCCAATATTATTTGAGGTCCAGAAAATTATAAATTTTGACGCAACGAATTACATAAATTTGATCGATTGGCACTATTGGCATTGTACGATTACCGAATCACCACTACTGAAACATCTGATAGAGCAAGAAATCCGTTTTTTATAGACAATGGTGGAGAAGGTAATTAGGATTTTCTACAAATTCCGTGTTATACACAAGTTAGAGAACGAGCAGTAAAGGTCACTACAGAGGCACCTACTGCTCTTTATACAAGAAAAGCTAGAATAGAGTTGATAAAATCAAAACTAGAGTCACTAGCAATCATGCCTAAATTTAAAACAAAGAGAGATTTTAAGGTCGAATAAATGCTAATTTTATTTAATTTTCCAACTCACTGTTCATATTTTTGTTAATGTTTATTAAAATCTGCTTTGCAAACACGTGTTTCTTTACATTACATTTAACAATATAGCTATAACTGAGGCACTTGAACCCTTTCCAAAATATACGTTTTTTGGTATTTCCAATAATTTTCGAAGTCCATGCGGAGGCATTAAAATTCCTTTTAAAATTACGAAAAAAAAGCTGGAGCAATATTTTACTATAATGCAACTTTTCCGCACTATTAGAAGTCGAAATTTGAGAAAAAAAAAATCTGCCCTACTTGTACGCTCCACCCTAATACATACATTCACCATACATTTAACAATAGTATGTTATGGTTTTTATTGCTACTAAACCTAAATATGCGCTTCTTCCTCAGAAGTAAAATGCGTAACAGGTGACCAAGAACGTATGTATTTATACAAATATTTTCTTTAAATCTTTACTTAATTTTCTACGTTTCTCGCCTTAATTCTAATATTTTTATTTTAGAGATTCCTGTGCTTACAACCGTACGGCCTCGGATTGAGCCCATCGTGTAACCTGAACCCGTTACGCAATACCCGGGTCCTACGCCAATAGTATCACCGGCATTGACCCTACAGCCGAATGCCCAGCTGAATAACATTATATCAGGTACCACGATGACTTAGCCACTATAATGAAATACCCCAAAGGCCTGGCTTTCAATCCACAAACAAACATCTGTGATTGGCCCTCTAATGTCTCAAACTTTATTATATGAAAAATTAATAGATTCATTAAAAAAACTCAAAAATACTTGAAACGCCTAAAAGTTAACAAATTAAATACACAACTAAGACAAAAACAAGTCAATTTAATACATACATTAAAAGTAAAATTGAAGTCTTTTATACAATAAAAGTTAAAGGATTGTACATAGAGAATTGGAATTGTGTAATAATATGTATGACAGAGACACACTATACCTACAGGTGAATTGTTTGTTAGGGAATATGCTCTAAAGAATATCTTTAATAAATATGAGGCTAGTAAATAAGTCCTGAGTAAACGCATGCAGGAGGCTAGTGAGTTGGTAGACCTGGTCAGGTACAATGCGGAGAGGTATGAGTCTCTGACAAATACCATCTCCTTTAGCTGTACCTGCTCCCAGCCACCCCAGCCTCAACTTGTTACACCTACTCCCTAAACAGCTCAGCCAGTAGGTTCCTGTACCAATTATGATAGCAACATTTTTCATTTTCTTATTTTAGAAGTTAGAGAGGGGGGGGGGGGGACCAATTTTTTTTTTCACTTTGGAAGCGTCTGTCACGCAAACTATTCGGTTTAGAAAATAAATATTTTAGAAACTTCGATATCATTACATGCTTTTACTAGGTTCACTTGTATGTTTGCTTGCTTGCTTGTTTGCTTGCTAGCTTGCTTGTTTGTTTGTTTGTCCGTCTCTAACTCTTTAGACTTTAGACTACAAGTGAGCGGCTCATTACTGTAAAATGTCCCACCGTTTTCAATACGTTCGATCGTTTTTTTTTTTTAAAAAGAATGTCTGTAAAGAGTGGAAAATAAGTATAGTTTAAAAAACTAAAAAAACATGCTTTTAAAAAATATCAAACTAAAAAGTTAAAAATAATTTTTAAAAAAACTTGAGGCGCTTAAAATACAAAAATTATGGCACAAAGCGCCTCACGCTTTTTTTAAAATTATTTTTAACTTTTTAGTTTGATATTTTTTAAAAGCATGTTTTATTAACTTTTTTTTTTTTAAACCATAGATACCCCACACGTATGTGTTTGATAAAAAAAAAATGAGTTTCAGTTCTAAGTACGGGGAGCCCCCAATATTTATTATATTTTTTTTTACTTTTGCATCAAAATCTTAATGCGGTTCACGGAATACATCTACCTACCAAGTTCCAACAGTATAGCTCTTATAGTTTCGTAAAAAAATGGCTGTGACATACGGACGGACAGACGGACAGACAGACATGACGAATCTATAGGGGTTCCATTTTTCCATTTGGCTACGGAACCCTAAAAAAGAAGACTTAATTGTGTTACAGAAGCACACAATCAAATGTTTTTTTAGTCATCGTCATCATCATCAGCCTCTACTCGTCTACTGCTGAACATAGGCCTCCTTCATGGCACGCCAACAAGCTCGATCCTGAGCAGTTCTCCGCCAGCCACTACCAGCCACCTTTTTGATGTCGTCGCTCCATCTCGCCCAAGGGCGTCCTACGCTACGTTTGCTGAGACTCGCGTTTTTTTAGTGGTAATAATAAAATAATAAATAAAATAAAAAGCCTTTTATTTCCTGCCAAATTTTACATTAGGTAGGTTGGGTTAAAGTAGGTACTAATTTAAACAAACGGGAGTTTCTACCTCTTAAATCTATTACATTATTTTTCAAAATATTTTAGTAAGTAATTTGTATTGATGCTTAAGATTAACTTCTAATAAAATATAATTAAATAACAAAGTAAAATTTGCTATGCTAATTGCTAGGTTAGTGAGCAGGAACCCTTTCTGAGGTGAAGTCCTCCTCCAGAGATTGCCATACTTTTCTGTCTTTCGCGACAGTTGCCCAGTTTCTACCTGCTATGTGTGTTATGTCATCTACCCATCTTAATAGTGGTAATACACAAATTTAATAAACTAACAATTGAACTCGGCGGACGTGGTCGGTATTGGTATACAACATTATTTTTACTTTATACAAAACCTGAATACAGTTTGTTCAGAATAAGCAATTGAATCGATTCCAATCATTTTTAACCGACTTCAAAAAAGGAAGAGGTTCTCAATTCGTCGAAATATTTTATTTTCTATGTATGGGGAACATACATAAAAAAATATAAAAGATTACTCGAAGACGCCTAGACCGATTTGCAAAATTCTTTTTTTTTTTTGAAAGGGTATACTTTCTAGTTGGTCTTATGATGAAGACAAAGTACAGTCATGGGAACTCTTCAACGGTTTACAGTAGCAACAGTATGCTTGGAATTAATTCATTTATATTCATGAGAACTTTGCACCTATATGGGTTAATTGATGGTTTGCAATAAATCTGATGATGAAGACCATAGGCAGTTGAGGAAATTCCTCAAAAAATTACAGCATTGAAGTTTAACGTACGACAACCACTACCTACTCGTCACGCTTATGCAACAATCACTTATAATCAAGAGACTGAATTTAAGTTCCGTGATTGCGTCATGTCTAACATTGTTCATACTTTCATTTTGGTTTCATAGGAATTTTATAGAAATCGGTTCGGGGTTCCATTTTTGAAGCAAAATGATGGGTAAAAATTATAGTAATGACCAAAATTAGAATTGAACAATCAGAGATCTCTCGAAATTAGACTTTAAACCGACGAATTTAAACCAATAATTATAGTTGTACGGATGTGAACTGTTAAACGATTACTTGACGTTCTTCCAAAAATAATCAGCAGCAAACCGATTAATAACAATATTTAGGATATGTTATCTAAACAATGACAAAACAAAAAAGGGGATAAAAACATGCCATTTATCAATAGTCATAATGATTGTACTTATTAACTCGGCTCGTTCAAGTATAAAATACATGTTGATCATCTCGTTAGAATTAGTTGTAATCGGGCGTCATAATGGCGACGTTAGTGGTTCTGGCCTTATGTCTTTTCTTACAATTTTTTGTCACTGACACGGCAAGGGTACTAGCAATATACCCAGTCCCGTCCATCAGCCATCAAGTAACCTTCAGGCCGATAACGATGGAACTCCTCAAACGTGGACATGAAGTAACAGTGATAACAGCAGATCCCATGTTCAAAAAAGGTGAAGCTCCTGAGAATCTTACGGAAATCGATGTCCATGATATATCATACCAAGCATGGGAGGCATTCATGGCGTCCGGAAGAGGACACAAAGAAGATCTTATATCACAAGCGAAACTTGTAGTACAAGTCATGATAGATGTAATGGACTTACAACTGCAAGTTAAAGAAGTCAGGGATTTCGTCCAAGGAAAGGGAAAGTTCGATCTTTTGCTTGCAGAAGCGTGTATGCGACCAGTATTAGCCTTCTCACATGTTTATAAAGTGCCTTTGATTCAAATTAGTTCTTTCGGAGCCATGTTTGATAAATATAAAGAAATGGGTGCTCCAGAACATCCATTCTTGTATCCTGGTATGACGAATCAGAGAATCTACAATATGACGTTGTATGAAAAGTTGTAAGAATTATACAATAAGTTCATGATAGATATTTCATATGAAAATATGGCAGTTGATGAAAACAAAATGATAAAAAAACATTTTGGGCCTGATATTCCGGATCTCAGGGAACTTCAGGAAAATGTTGATATGTTGTTTCTCAATATTAATCCAATTTGGGAAGGAAGTCGCCCTGTGCCACCAAGCGTCGTCCATTTGGGAGGACTGCCCCAGAAACCGCATAAGGATTTGCCTAAGGTAAGTTATTTTTGTGATCATTCAAAATTTGCTCAATTGAAAGTTCATCGGTGAGCAAGGCTGGCTGTTACGTTGTTTATTGGGGGAGATCTATTATATGTAGGTCCAGAAATATATGGTTTGGGTGAAATATTATATATGTTATGATTAGACAAAACTTGAGTATACAAGATTTTAATTTTCTAACTGCATAGCCCATAAGTTTTTCAAGTTACCACAAAATATTTACTAAACATCAAAGTATGTATTATGTACATCCTAAATTGCGTTTGATTTTGATTGATCGTAATCCATCTTATTTTCAGATTATCTAATTAGATAATACTTTTTAAAGTACTTAGTGAATAAGCACAATTTTCTATAGATTGATTTTGTTTCTCTTTTCTTTTATTTCTATATAAACCTGTATTTATTCACAAATAGTTAGAGAAAACAATGAATTGGTCAAAATATTAACAATAGATTCATGTTCAACGGTTGAGTATTTGATTAATTTATTAAATAAATGTATAGTGTATGAAGGAAATTTACATAAGATAAATATAGGTTCAATCTTGCTAAATTACATAATCTGCTCCTAAATATTCTAATGGTCTATTTATATTTCTTTATTCAACTCCTATTTAGACTAAAGTATATTTATAAAGTATATTTACTATATGTATTAATTTATAAAGAAGTATGTAGTGTTTAGTTTCTGCGTTGATATAACAGAAGGCCAATGAGGGTAATACATACAAAATGTTATCCCAGTTTCAACTAATGTTAAAAACTTAGGAAAATAGACATTTTTGACAGAGTTTGCTACTCCTTTGATCAAAGGGGTAACAATTTAAATTACTTTAATTCGCTTTCGAACAATAATTAAACTATGGGACTATTCCCTCGAAATTGCCTACTTTATACATACGTTCATTTGTTACGTATCTGCGATCATGTACTTAGTGAAAAGAATTAGTATAGTTATTATACTTACCCCTTGGTCTCGATCATAATCTACACAATAGTGTAGATTATGATCGAGACCAAGGCCAAGGCCAAGAGAGGATGGATTATAAAGAAAACTCTCTAGGGTGTAATTGAAACTTATTAATTAGTGATATGTTTTTACCCCACTGCCAGGAAGGGTTACGTTTTCAGTTACATACATTTTAGTACCCACAGGCTGATAGTAACAACTAAAATCTATTTTAATTTTTTCTTCTTTTCAGGATCTAAAATCATATTTAGATTCATCAAAGCAAGGCGTTATTTACATCAGTTTTGGTACAAATGTGAAACCAAGTCTTCTTCCCTCAGAGAAGATACAAATGTTAGTGAAAGCTTTCTCTAAAATGCCCTACGATATACGGTGGAAGTGGGACAAAGATGAACTGCCTGGAAAGCCGGCTAACATCAGGATATCGAATTGGTTGCCGCAGTCAGATTTACTTAGTAAGTAAAATTGATACTTGAATTGTTATTTTCATATCCCTTTTTGTGGTAAACGTTGTTATAAAACAGTTTTTATAGATAGATTTATGCCACCGAATAAAAAAAATCTATTTAACGAATTTCACAGGTTTGATTAGATTGATGTGCTGGCAATGAAAATCCTCAATTGACAACAATATTATTAATATCCTTTCTTTCTTTCAGAACACCCCAAGATTAAACTGTTTGTAACACAAGGAGGTCTGCAATCAACAGACGAGGCTATCACAGCAGGGGTACCTCTGGTTGGAATACCGATGTTGGGCGATCAATGGTACAATGTAGAGAAATATGAAATTCACAGAATTGGAGTCAAACTTGAATTGGCATCGCTCTCTGAAGAATCATTTACCAATGCCGTACAGAAGGTTATTGGAGATGACAGGTAAACATAAATTTTATACTATGAATTTTCATAATGTCAACACGTTTACAATACGTCAGCGTTCTTCGACCTCAATTTTAACATAACGAGACTGATAGATGATGAACTGCTGAGTTTCGATCTGAGCTGCTCAGTGTAGTGACTGGACAGGTCCACTAAATCTTCATGGGCTTGATCGACCAACAATATATCTACTTTAAAAGATGTTGTGACCTCTGAGTTTATTTCTACCTTTCTTCTCAGAGTATTAAGACAGGAAATGCCGAATTCATCTTGCATAAAAAAGTAAACAATTTATTGCACACACCTACTAACAGAAAATAAATATTTTTTCAGAGATTTTATTAATCGGCTATAAAATACAAGTTTTCGAAATAGCAGAAGAATAAGCATTATTTTTCTCTTACAGCTACCGCAAAAATATTGCCAACCTAAGGAGTCTCATGCTTGACCAGCCAATGCAACCATTAGAACGCGGAATTTGGTGGATTGAGCACGTTCTGCGTCACGGCGGCGCGAAGCATCTTCGAGCGCCCGCCGCCAACATGTCATGGGCGAAGTACCTCGAATTCGAACTCCTTGCAATAGTATTAGGAGTTTTATTGTCCGTATTTTTAATTATAGCTGGTTTAGTATATAGTTTGTATAAGTTTATAACTAATACCAATATTATTAGTACAAAGGTTAAAAGAAATTAATGTAGTTGATAAAATTATTAGCTTTTAAATTATTAGCTATTAACAATAATAATAGTTTATTGATCACTTCAAAATTACAAATTTCTCTATACTGTGTCAGAAAATCGTGGCAATGTGCAATAGTACAAGTAAATGATGTACAAGTAAATAGTACAAGTAAATAGTAATGGTAGGTACATATTATGTATTATACAATACTTATGTAAAGAGAACCCTGTCCGATCCGTGAAGGTATTGTTAGGTATCGATAACTGATTCTACTAATGCCTACAAAGTTGGGCTTAACTTAAAAAAATCCCCCTAAAAAAATAAATATTATTTTGCAAAAGGAGGTAAATTAATACATGTGCGATAGGCAATACATTCGCGGGCGAAGGAAGGCAGGGCACACCGCACGCAGTTGTATCGCTATTCACTCATAATAATACCGTCAAAAATGATGTTGTCACTTTTTTAAAAATTACCAAATTTTAGGGAAGTCGGAATGAATTCGCCGAAAAAAAGGTTGTTTCAAAATTCATTAGTATAGTTACTATGATGATTATGTAAAATTTTATATTTTATTTGGTTATGTGTTTACCTAACTTTTAATTATCCTTATGAGTCGGACGGGGTTTTCTTTACATACTGTATAAGAGATAACGACGACGACTACACGGTCTTCCACACTAATTTTTCGACAGAGGTAATAAATATGTCTTATTTATAATTTTTTAGGTAATTTTTGAGTTTCAGTTTAGTTTTCTCAAATAAGCCAGTCTCGTATTACTTATTAGTTATATCCCTAGATTTACTATTAGAAAGTGCATAAATTACTCTCACAGTGAGATTAAATGAGTCCTCAATAGTATCAATCCTCATTAGATAGAATTATAGATAATTTCATTTACATTTTGACGGTGATAAGGACAAAGCTTCAAGATTTATTGTATTTATAACTTTATTTTGATATATGTTAAGTTTTAACACAAAGTATTTGACCACAAAAGCAGAGGACTACTTCGCGCCAAGCAAAGAGGTGCCGATAATGCGAAAATCTCTCATGAGGGACGTGCGAGATTTTTACATACTCAAAAAGCACGCTTCCATTACGGGAGTTGTATCGGTTTCTCGCCGGTTGCGTGGCTTGTTATTGTGTGTGAGAAACCATTTAGATTTAATGCCAGTTCTTTGTAATTAGATCTTGATGGAATAAATTTCATAGAGATTTATTCACTCCTACTGAAAGCAACAATTGTTGACCATTATCACTACATATTATAAAACAAAGTCACTTTCTTTCCCTATGTCCCTTTGTATGATTAAGTCTTTAAAACTCCGCAACGGATTTTGATGCGGTCTTTGTTGGATAGAGGATACTCTCTAAAGAGGAAGGTTTATATGTATAATACCATCTATTAAATTGTGGAAAAATACTATTATTTTTTAGGTTTCAAATGAGATGTCGTAAATAGTTACATTATTTCCAAGTGTTTGCAGTGAAAACGGAGACTGAACCCTAGGAGATTCATTAAAATAATCTAAATATGGTACACATTGAAAGGTCTACAAAAACTCCCCGATATTATATGTCTATCTCTTATGGATATCCCACAATATAACATTTATTTTTGTCATTTACTTTTTCGACTGGCTAATTTTCGAACCGATTTTAACCAATACAGCATTAATCCTTATCCAATTTAATATCTTAAATATATTGTTAATAACCCTACTTCCAACTAATGTAAATAGTTTATTTATGTTTAGATAATGGTGATTTACAGAACGCACGAATGAAGTATGACAATATATAAACTAATTTCCTAATAGGTTAAATTTTTTGATACATATACAGTATGTTAAATAACAGGGCGTTCCCTTAAACTCGTTAATATATATCATTAATAGATTAAAATAAAAATATCAGCATAGAAAAATAAGCATAAAATAATCCGAATAAAAAAATATTATAATTGAAAATAAATTTGAAACCTCCTGTTTTAAATCAAAATAGTAGTCGTCATGTATAAATAAATTGCGACGTTGCCGTCTTTCATGTTCGCGTGTACAGTGTGTTTCTTTTACATGTCAATTTAAAATTTTTATTGAATATTTTCTTATTGGAAAAAGTTTTAAAACATTTTGTTTTCGAATGGAAATATTTTTTTAGCATGTATGTATGCTATACTATTTCGGGTTAACGGAACGCCTCGTTAGTTAACATACTGTATATTATAGGTAGTCCATACTTGAAATGGTTATAATGCATGTTTTATGCAACTGATTTAAAAGTAGTTAAAATACCTACGCACATTGTATTGACAAATGCTTCAACTTTATTCATTAGTTGAATTCCATAAAATGTGTTTAATACCCGGATTTCATCCATCTTTCTTTTTTTTTAGGGCTATCACTTAAAATTAATGTTGACTTTTTAATGGTTTTTCGAAATACCCAAGTTATTATGCATGTTATTTTAGTGATTCTATTGAAATATGCTGCAATAGAAATTGTTAATAAATAGCTATTATGTAAAAGACGATAATCATGTAAATAATAGGAGATTTGTAAAACGTGAGTTGTGATAACCCTAAATTGGTATGTTTACCTCTATTCTTTATCGTTTTGGCACAAGTATACACGCAAATACTTCAAATGTGTAAAATGTATTGTGAACCAAACAATATCAGGGAACAAAAATTGCACACAATTAAATGTTTATTTTGTTAATGTATGTATACCAAGTTAAATTTAAAAAAATGCATTTCTGTTGAAAGAGACTGACTCGAATTGAGACCAAAGCATAATAATGTTAAAATATATATGTAGTGTTTTTGTAGTCAAAAGTTAGCTACAAATTTTTTTTTTTAAATGTGTGTAATATTCATGGACATGTCTTGAAATAATAAAAAAAAACAATAACAATAAACAACTGTTAGTCAAAACTTACTACTTCAAGTACCTATTGTACATTACAGTTACCTTTGACCACTGAACAAAAACAATTTTTTTTATCTCGCTTAGATAACGATAGACAAAAACGTCTGCGGAGTTTTGATACGTAATTTAATTTGATTTTGTAGATACATCGTTTAGCGACCAATAGACTTATTAGTCTGACGAAGACTAAAATAAAGTGTATTATTGTGATAATAATTTTAAACTCAAAAAAATATTTATTAAGTCTTTTGTATAGCAAAAAATAAAAAGCAAAATATTTGATAATTCTGACTTTCATTATTGTATATTATATTTCATTATATGTCTATATACAGATACATGCATTATGAAGTCTATGTGTTGTATTTGGATCTCCGAATGAATTATATATATACATATTTAAGGCACGTTATCAAAGAATAACAAAACAAAAAAAAAAAAAAAATAAGAAGAGACGTTCCGGTTATCAATAGCGATAACGACTGTACTTGTTAGCTCGACTCGTTCACGTATAAAATACACGTCAATTATCTCGTTTGAATTAGTTGTTATCTGGCGTCGCAATGGCGACGTTAGTGTTTCTAGCATTGAGTTTTATTTCACAAGTTTTCATCACTGGCGCGGCAAGAATACTGGCAATATACCCAATCCCGTCCATAAGCCATCAAGTAACATTCAGGCCGATAACGATGGAACTCCTCAAACGTGGGCATGAAGTAACAGTGATAACAGCAGATCCCATGTTCAAGAAAGGTGAAGCTCCTGAGAATCTTACGGAAATCGATGTCCATGATATATCGTACCAAACATGGGAGGCATTCATGGCATCCGGAAGAGGACATAAAGATGATCTTATATCACAAATGAGGCTTATAGTTCAACTCTTTATTAATGTAATGGATGTATAACTGCAAGTAAAAGAAGTCAAGGATTTAGTTCAAGGAAAGGGGAAGTTTGATATCTTGCTTATAGAAGCATGTATACGGTCAACAATAGCCTTTTCACATGTTTACAAAGTGCCTTTGATTCAAATTAGTTCTCTCGGAGCCGTGTTGGATAGTTATAAAATAATGGGTGCCCCGGAGCATCCGTTCTTGTATCCTGAGGCAATGAATCAGAGAATCTACAATCTGACAATGTATGAAAAGTTGTATGAATTATACAATAGGTACACGACAGACTATGTATTTAAAAGTATGGCAGGTGAAGAGAACAAAATGATAAGGAAACATTTCGGACCCGATATTCCGGATCTCATGGAACTTGAAAATAATATTGACATGTTGTTTTTGAATGTTAATCCTATTTGGGAAGGGAATCGACCTGTGCCACCGAGTGTCATCCATTTGGGAGGACTGCCCCAGAAAGCGCGTAAAGAATTGCCTCCGGTAAGCTGCTTTTGTAATCATTCTCAAAATTTGTTTTATTGAACATATTCGTACATGAGCAAAGCTAGATGTTATGGCTTATGTTGGGGGAGATGTATGTAAGTCTACAAATTGATTATTTCGATATCTTGTGGCAATTTCTAAAATCACCACTCAATATTTGCTAAATAACAATTTATATTTATATATATCCTACAATGCATTTTGTTCGATTGATCGCATTTTGATCCTATTTTTATATTACCCAATTAGATAATAATTTTTGTTCGAAGGTATTTAGTAAATAGATACAGTATTTTATTTTTAATTCTTGTTTTTTTTATTGATGCTCTATATACCTTTGCCCTTTGATATAGTGTTATGTTTGTATAGTAATCAGTAAAAGTTTACAAAAATAAACGTTAGAGAAATAATCACTTAATTCATGTTTATCAGTTGAGTAACTGATAAATTTAATAATAGCTATACATTAGTGTCTAGTATCTGCGTTTAAGTATGAGAAGGTCAATTGGTATATGTCTGTATAAATGAAACAGTCAAAAGGTAACCACAGTCTCAGCATATGCAAAAAAAAAAAATAATGGAAAATTATAGTTATTTTTAGTATGTCGTGGTGGCCTAGTGGTAGAAATACCAACTTCTCAAGTATGAGTCCGCGGGTTCGATTCCAGGTTAGGCAAGTACCAATGTAACTTTTCTAAAGTTGTCTGTACTTTCTAAGTATATCTTGGATACCAATGACTGAAGGTGAAATAAAACATCTTGAGGAAACCTGGACTTTAAGTCTAAAATCGCCAACCCGCATTGAGCAAGCGTGGTGATTACGCTCAATCTTTCTCGAGGAGACCTGAGCCCAGCAGTGGGACGATAAATAATAATGATGATAGTTATTTTTAATATATTGAGGTAGATGAAAGGGGTAAAAGTTCTCGTAATCTCGTACGTTCCCAACTTTACCTCAATATAAATCTGTCAAAAATATCTTTAATTGAAACTGTTTTTAATTACTTTTCTTTTCAGGATCTAAATTCATATTTAGATTCATCAAAGCAAGGCGTTATTTACATCAGTTTTGGTACAAATGTGAAGCCAAGTCTTCTTCCCCCGGAGACGATACAAATGCTAGTGAAAGCTTTCTCCAAAATGCCCTACGATGTACTGTGGAAGTGGGACAAGGATGAACTTCCTGGAAAGTCTGCTAACATCAAGATATCCAAGTGGTTGCCGCAGTCAGATTTACTTAGTAAGTAAAGTTGTTGTGTTGTTGAACTAAACCCGTTACATGAGATATTGACGATAAACAAACCAAGCAAACTCGTTTTCAAAATCACGCGCTTAAAATAGGCAGCTGCATAATTGTGCGGTAATAATAGCGTAATAACACAGAAATAACTTACCTCCATGTTAGCCATACCTCGTAAATATTTATCACATTTTTCAACAATTTAATGGGAGGGCCACCATGGAGTCTACGAAGCAGACTATATAGTGTGAAACTCATAAACAAAATGATGCCTTTGCATTTTACTCTAAAAACACAAAATTTAACTGCCTATTACTATTGATCATGATCATCATCAACCTTTTATCATCCCACTGCTGGGTACAGGTCTCCTCTCATATAGAGAAGGATTGAGCGTCATCACCACGCTTGCTCAGTAAGGGTTGGCTATTTCAGACTTATAAAGTCCAGGTTTCCTCAAGATGTTTTTGTTCACCTTTAGTCACTGGTGTCTAAGATATACTTAGAAAGTACATATAACTTTAGAAAAGTTACATTGGTACTTGCCTGACCTATAATCGAACCCGCACACTCATACTTGAGAGGCTGGTGTTTTAACCAGTAGGCCACCACGACGTCTATTAATATTATATATACTATATTTGTTATGTTGCTAAGATTGAGCCTCTCTATACAATCATTTATATATGTGTGAGTCAAGCTCGAACGCGCGGCAAACATGAATTCGAATCATTTATTTGTATTTCAGAATACTCTTTCCACAAATAATACCGATTAATGTATGTACCGATTTATGTATGGCTTAGAAAAAGTTGAAGATGGTTAAACGAAAATGACAGACCACTATCATTAACTTTATTCGTAAAAGTACACGAAAATAGTTTGGATGCTAATCCGAGGTTATAGCGCTACGGCAGCTATTGGTCAACTAACAAACTATCAAACGTTAGTAATACGAATCGCGTGAGCAAAAAACTGTGTGTACGGAAGCGTACAATTTATAACTTAGACCAAAATACATTTGAGCCCCCATTTTTTTGCAGTAGATAATTAAATTCGGATTTATTTTTGGCACTATTTCCGAGGTGTAGTTTTCTGTCTGACAAAATACTTAATTAATAGTATCCTTTCTTCCCTTCAGAACACCCCAAGATTAAACTGTTTATAACACAAGGAGGTCGTCAATCAACAGACGAGGCTATCACAGCAGGGGTACCTTTGGTTGGTGTACCGATGTTGGGCGATCAATGGTACAATGTAGAGAAATATGAAATTCACAGAATTGGAGTCAAACTTGAATTGGCATCACTTTCCGAAGAATCATTTACCAATGCCATACAAAAGGTTATTAGAGATGACAGGTAAACATAAATTTTATACTCTGAATATTCATAATGGCTTTTGTTCAATACATTCTTTTTTATGAACCTAAAACAATAACATTGAAAAAGACAATGTCAAGAAAAAAACATTGTCAAGAAATTGATAGAAGATTCTAACTTGTGCAAAATGCAATTTTTTAGTAAGTTCAGTGCTGACTAGACAAGTTTACTTAATTTGTGTGGTTCTTTCCTCAAAAGACCATTTTAGACAATAATCATTGACCTTTACATGATCTGACCAAGACTTTACAAGATGTTGCGACCTTTGACTTTGTTTCGGCGTTTCTTCTCAGAGTAGTCACACAGGAAGAGCATGCAATCACTTTCATAAAAAATATGGAACTTACTGTACAAACTTATTAACAGAAACTAAATATTTTAAATATTTTTTCAAATATATTATGAATTGTTTAAAATATATAATTTTTAAACAGCAGAAAAATATTCATTCTTTTCCCTTACAGCTACCGCAAAAATATTGTCAACCTAAGGACGCTGATGCTTGACCAGCCAATGCAACCATTAGAACGCGGAATGTGGTGGATTGAGCACGTGCTGCGTCACGGAGGCGCGAAACATCTTCGAGCGCCCGCCGCCGGCATATCATGGGCGCAGTACCTAGAAATTGAACTCCTTGCCTTGGTTTTAGGAGTGTTATTGTTCGTATTTTTAATTATCGTAGGTTTAGTATTCAATTTGTACAAGTTTATTATAAATAATTATGTTAGTAATACAAAGGTTAAAAGTCATTAATGTAGCTAAACATTTTGTTGACATGTACTGTAAAAAATTACCATGAAGATTTAGCTAGATTACGCTCACAGAGAGATTAAAGGAGTTCTCAATAATGTCCATCTAGTATCTCATTAGGTAGAATAAGAGATACTTCATCACGTTGGATAGTGATAAGTGCAAAACTTTGGGAGAGTTATTGTTTTTTTAAATTTATTTCGATACTTGTTAAGTTCTTAATACTTTGAGCAAATAAATGGAGCACTACAACGCGCCACGCGACGCTATCAGATAATGCCAATATCTCACACGTGGGATTGCGAGATTTTTACGAAAACACGCGCTTCCGCCGGGAGTTTGGCTCGGTTTTGGTGTGCTCCACCATTTAGATTTAACGCTAGTTTTGTAAATAGAAGTTGATAGAATAAATTTCGAAATTTAAAGAGGATTTATTCCATTCCTGCTCGGGAATTACAATTAATATTTGTTGGGTATTATATATAATACCCAAATAGTTTATTTCTTGATTTGTCAGTGTATGTGAGGCAAAAGCACCCATTTTAAAGCAAAATGCAGACAAAACATTATAATGTATTTTTACAGAAATTCATTTTACTGTTACTACAACTTATTTTCCATAATACTATATCAATATATAACTAGAGGCAAATACTCGATGTGTAATTGTCTTGTGATCCGAAACAATATGACCGAACAAAAATTGCACACAATGAAATGTTTTTTTTTTCGTAAATATGTCTATACAGGCTCAAAGGAGATGTTTCAGTTTGGGCCTATGTACGCTATATAGATAAAAAGGAAAAAATAAAAGATTTTCATAAAATTACTACTAAATTAATTTGAATAAAAATACAAGTATTTATAATTAATTATTTGAAAAGTTTTTTAGTGATATAACCCTTTATTAAGGTAGCCATGACAGTGGTTATGACGTTTGATTGGCGACTTTGACAGTTCTATTTTCCCGTTGTGTTCGTGTCGAGTGTTGATTTGAGTTGATTGTGTTTATTTAATGGATCGTATGTTCGGAAATCATGTTTTGTTTTTTTCGCAGTCATATGGTAGATAATATAGATATGATAGCCTTAGATATATGACACGTCCATCAAATGTTACTGTCAAAATCTTATTTCGCTTATTGCTGACTACCATATTAGCAGTTATGTTGCAGTCCTTCGCCGAGTTAAATTGAATCTGTCCAAAAACTAAGCCAAAATATAGGAAATTAACATTAAAAACAGCTAACTATAGCGTAACTATACCTAGCATTAAATGTAAAATGTGCTGGCCCAGGCTCCATACATTTCTGAAACATCTCCTTTAAAAAAGGAATTGAAACACCACGGACATCGTAGGTGTTAATATGTAAAAACACCAAAATAGAATAAGACTAAACAGTTTTTTTAGGATCAACGATTGTTGTCATTTTAATTTTTTTTTTAAATCGTATAAGATTCACAGACGTAACTTGAAATGAAAAAAAAAAAACTATTTGGCTTAACTATTTAGTAAGTAGTTACTACTTCAAATAACTATAAATGATTTCAGTTATATTTGACCCCAGAACAAAAAAAAACATTTATGTTTTCCTTTTATCGCGCTTAGACCACGAAAGACAAAAACGTCTGCAAACTTTTTTTCATCATCATCATCATGTCAGTCGAAAGACGTCCACTGCTGGACATAGGCCACTCATAGGTTCTTAGCCGCTAAACGGTGTATCTACAAGAACAAATTAAATGAAGTAACAGAAGGTGGTCCCCAAAGTCCCGAGGCCCTAAGGGGAAACTTTTGTTACTTCATTAAATTTGTTCTTGTAGATACACCGTTTAGCGGCTAAGAACCTATGAGTGTAACGACGACTAAGACATAATGTATTATTGTGATAATAATATTATAAATACAATAAATATTTATAAAGTATTTAGCACATTAAAAAATAAAAAGTTAAATAATGAATAATTCTGACTTTCATTGTTGTATACAATGTGTTCCAGAAAGGTGAAACAATACTTTCAGATATTGAAGTATACCTTATAAACTTCAACTTGATCTTGTCATAAATCTGAAATAGTAAGATTTTCTTCCCTACAAAATATATGCGATGCTACATGCGATGGATGGATACTTACCTACGAGCACTCGGCATACATTCCCTACTGGTTCGCGTCAATAAAGATACTTAAGTAAATATGTTGCAGCCGTAGGCACGTGTTCCTGAAGCACGTATACGACGGCAGGCGTCGCTGATCAGCGGCGGGTCTCCCGTCAACAAACCGTTGCCGGTACAAATTTAATGTCCATGGATGCTACCTTCAGCAGCACCAACACAGAGAATCATCTCATAGTATTCACTATTTGAGTATTCTTCACCACGACGAGGCATTTTGAAAACAGTTGCCAACACGTAGAACGTGGAACAATTGCAAAACAGCAGAAACCAGACTTCACCTTGGGACGATTAGTAAGCAGTTGCATTTTTTGCAGTGCAAAAAATTTATAAAATATCAAGAATAGGTAGTTACCTAAACTTACGTACATTTTAGGGTTCCCTTTATCGAAAAACCAATAATGGGTGATATTATTATCTACATACACAAATTTGCAACTATTTAAGGTTTTTAACTCTTAAATAAAAAACAATAAGTATTCTTAACCAATTATAAATCTAAATACGTTAAGTCATACAATAATTATGACGTTTGACCCACTTGTTGCATAAGTTAAGTGTCAAGTACAAGCGAAGGCCTATTGTAACTAAATGGGCATATTTTTACTAAAACAGAGCCAGGGCCACCGTTATTTTTTATTAAAAATTATTACAACAAATTACAAAAAATAAAAAAAAAGACATGGCGCAGTTGACATATGTCGGGCATGTCACCGGCCGGGAGAATCAATCACACATATTATTTCCGGGTGTTCTCGTCTAGCTAACGGACAGTACTTGCATAGACACAACCTTGTAGCCAGGATAATTCATCAACAACTTGCTCTGAAATACAACCTTGTGGAATCGGAGGTGCCGTACTACAGGTTTATGCCCGACCCAGTTCTCGAAAATGGCCATATCACATTGTACTGGGATCGATCCATCATCACTGACAGGACTATTGTTGCCAATAAGCCTGATATAGTGATGGTGGATCGATCAGAGCGGCGTGCAATGATTGTTGACATAACCATCCCGCATGATGAGAACTCGTGAAAGCCGAGAAAGATAAACAAATCAAGTATCTTGACTTGGCTCACGAGGTTGTCGACATGTGGGAAGTGGATTCAGCAATCATTGTACCGATAGTCGTGACAGCCAATGGCTTAATAGCCAAGAGCCTCGACCAACACCTCAGGAGGCTCTCGTTAGGCGGCTGGATCAAGGGCTTGATTCAGAAAGCGGTACTGCTGGACACGGCTCGCATCGTCAGGAAGTTCCTCTCTCTGGAGCCCTGACCGCCGGTAGCTTGGACCCTGTTCCCGATACCTGTGGGCTACTATTTTTTATATTTTTAAATGTTTTTTTATGTAGAAATATTTAAAAATGTAATTTATATGTATATACTATGAAATAATGGATAATAATAATATTTATTGGTACAAAAATACATTTTCACTTTTCGTTTACATTAAAACTGCATTACAAATAGGTAAGTACAATAGGTTTATCCCTGTCCCCTAAACTAGACTAGGCCTGTATCTTAGGGGGCAGTGTCCAGTTATAGGGTATTCTATATAATGCAATGAATTTTGACCTGGTGACTTAAAACTATAAACTTTAAAAATATGAGAATGAGATGGTGATGAGTGAGATTGTATGGAGTAAGAGTGAGTGTTTGGTGATTATGTTTAGGAAGTGTTTGTGGTGTAGTGAATTATGGTGGAGTGAGTGTATGTATGTACATGTGTGTGCTTGTGCCAAAAAAAGGTGGATTACACTTAAAGATTGGATATTATTGTATTGTGTAGGTTAAAAGTGATTCCGTTCCATGATAGTCCTGTTTAAGCAGCCATATGACAATAAGACATATGTAGGACATATCTGTGTGCTGGTGTGTACGTGTGTTTGAGTGTAGTTACGAGAGGGAGTACATGTATGACGTGTAAGAGTATGTGTGGTGAGTATGGGAGAGTCTGTGTACTTTAAACCTGCGCGTGAGCGAGAGAGTGTGAGTATGCAAGGAAAGCACGGAATCCATAGGGGAGAGCAGGTAGGATTCGTACAACAGGAGCATTCGTACAGTAGTCATATCACCACTACCAAATACGTCGGAACGTTTTGTGTCTTTGTGCGTAATAGCCCCTCATACGTTCAGACTTGCCGTGGAGCGGGCAGTCAGTGCAGCCATTGTGTTCACCGCAGCCGGTTGATAGGTGTTTTCGCTCTACGTAAGTAATTTTTGGATACCTATTTAAAATTGTTTAATTCCGTAAGTAATGATCAAACTATGTAAGTTATTTATTATGCATAATGAATTAATGTTGTAGTTTGCTTTATAAACGTGAGTTTGGGGATTAACAAGAAGGCGATTTTTATTTTGGTATACTTTTTTGAAAATTTAGGTTGGGGTACCTTCGTACAGTTGCAGGTGGGGTGGATTCATACTGTACGAATCCACCCCGATGTATGTACGAACCTAAACAATCAAGAAGTGGTATGAAATTTACTATGGTTTGTTGCTAAAACTCTCATTATTGTATAATTTCAGAACTATGTCGCGAATATATGTATAAAAAAGGGGACCAGAACGGGATATGTAGATGAAGAGGCTATGAAATCTGCAATGAAGGAAATATTGAAAAATAAATTATTGATTAGGATGGCCGCTCAAAAACATGGACTTAAACCAACGACACTTGAAAGCCAAAATACCACAAAGAAGCTCAAAAGGAAGGTGCGTGTGCGTGTTTCAGTTCCAAGTGCGCGTCAAATCAAGTGTGCTGTTTTGAACAAGTACATCTTAGACTACTCCAAAATGCACCATGGATTGACAATTTTGACAAGTGAGGAGACTGGCTTATGAATTTGCGAAAGCAAATAAACTGTATTATCCACCTAGCTGGGATCATAATGCAATGGCTGGTAAAGATTGGGTGGAGAGTTTCCATAGACGAAACTCAAATTCAATTCTCAGAAAACCCTAGAATACCAGTGCAGCGAGATCTTATGGATTCCGAAGTTCTTCTCACCAAGATCAGCCATCGATGTCAGGGCCTACATTGCTGATTTACCATCTACCTTAAGTGTGAGAATGATAACGTCAGAAATTATTCGTCCATATCCAAAAGTGGATAGAAGTAGGTACTCTTGATAAGACCAAAAAGGAAAAACACCCAGAATATCTAGAATATATACGGATACTTCTGAAAAATAGACCGGAAGATATAGAATAAACCAAAGTAATAAAAAAGCATGAGCAGTAAGTAAAACAGAGGGCTAAGGAAATGAAACAAGCTTTAAAGTTGGTGTCAGAGAAAAAGAGAATAGATAAGAATGATAAAAAAAAAACAAAAGAGACAAAAGAAATCAATTGAGACTGATAGCGAAGATGAAGATGATTTAATAAGTTAAGGAGAAAGTTCTTGTTCTCCTGTCGACGAGTTGTCTGACGGATCTGATGCTGAAAAGAAAGTACCGGTTATGGCAGAAAACATAAAAAGGCATTTTCGTGTTGGTAAAGTTTGAGAGGAAAAATCTGTTAAACATTATGTTGGACAGGTAGAAATCAAATACAGTCCCACAGAATACAAAATTTCTTTTATGAGAAAGAAACCAGGGACATAGAAATGTATTTTTTCCGATATTAAAGATGAAGGGACAGTTTATATATCGGACGTGGTTTCTATACTGTCGGAATCTAAATGTGTTTCTACAAGAACAACCAGCATCTTTAAATTCGAAAATGATCTCTTTGAGTATAATGTGCAATAAAAGACTTACCTATTGATTATAATTAAAACTTGTTAACCTAATTATTAGAAATCTAGATTATAAAGATGTTTTGTGTCTTTGAGGGTCTCAATAAATGTTTAATTTTCAGTAAAGTTTAGTTTTTATTACTGTGTACGAAGGCTCCCCGCTACGTACGAATCATCCCCATGCTGTGTACGAAGCTACCCCGCGTATGGGGAGCTTTCGTACGAATTCCATTTTTTGATAAAGTCGTTATATCTCGGTGGTAATTACTTCTATGAAAATTTAACAACACTACATATGACGCCTGATAACGTAGCTATACAAGGGAATTAAAATCGTTTTGCAATTGTTATTCGTTTTTCTTTTACAAGGCTTAGAATAAAAAGTGTACGAATCCTACCTGCTCTCCCCTACTAATATTATAAATGCGAAAGTAACTCTGTCTCTGTCTGTCTGTTACGCTTTCCGCTTAAACCTCTTAACCGATTTTGATGAAATTTGGCACAGACAATCTTTAGACCCCGAGAAAGAACATAGGCTACCTTTTATCCCGGAAAAATTTGATCTTCCCGAGGGAAATCTAAAAAGCGCGATATAACCGAACTCCACGCGGGCGAAGCCGCGGGCGGAAAGCTAGTGTTGTATATGTGCATGACACAGGTCATTGATGTAGAGTAAAAAGAGGGTGGGTCCGAGGATGCTACCCTGCGGAACACCGAAGCTGATAAATCTGTCATCACTTCTTATAGAACAGATTTTAACCCGTTGAGTGCGATTGGAGAGATAATCCTTAAAAATGTCCAGTGCGAGGCCACGAATCCCAACACTTTTCATTTTCGAGATCAAGATGGGAGTAGATACCGTGTCGAATACCTTGGATAAGTCAAGGAAAATACTGTAGCATTTCATTTTCATACCTTTGTCCAGTTTGTTAACTAAGGGGTTAGTTTGTTAGGTAAGGTCAACAACAGCATCCTCCGTTGAGATTCCAGGTCTAAATCCGTACTGATTGTTAGCAATGATTTTGTGCTTAGAGAGATACGCGACTAGGCAATTATTAAGTATACTTTCAAGAACCTTAGATAAGGAGCTTAAGACGGAGATTGGACGGTAATCTGATTCGTTGGCTCTGTCACTACCATTGAAAATCGGGTGCACGATTGCTTTTTTTTTGAGGACGTTTGGAAAAACTCCAGTATCAATAGCACGATTGAAGATATGCGTGATGGGTGATGATAGAATGGATTTTGAATGTTTCACTACTTTAACTGATATGTTATCATAGCCAGTGGCACAATCAGATCGCAAAGTGCTAATTAGCCTTTCAACTTGCGTTACGTTCACCGGCAGTATGACAAAGGATTGGCAGGGAGGAGGAAGGGGAGGGATTCTAATATCATGAAAAGATCTTCGGAGAGGAGTTACTTGGGAGGCTAGTAGTCAATAAGACTGGAAAGGACGTGTAGGCGGGGCAGGCGTGCCACAAATGTGGGACGCAAATCTTATGTCGACCGAACGTCCGAAACATAAGGTCTTGGTCATAAAAGGATTTAAACCAGTACCATCCTAACTCAAAGGTAAACCCGTACCAACATAATCAGTTTAAGAAATTACCATAAATTGCATTTGGTTTTGTTTGATCGCAGTTCTTATTTTCATACCATCCAATTAGATAATACTTATTTTCGAAGCAACTTAGTAAATAGACACATTTTGCTGTAACTTTTTTAATGGCATTTAATTTGTTTCATTGATACTGTATATACAGATACGTAATCATTCAAACTTTGCTGAATTGAAAATTCATCAGTCAGTAAGGCTATCGACATAACGGTTGTTTTGTAATGATTTCACAAAACACTTGATTTTTCAAATCATTTTTTTCGCCTTTGAGTTATGATGGTACACAATTAAAATCCCGAATATACTAGTATACAGTATTTTAATTGTGTACCATCACAACATAAAGGTAAGGTCACTACCAAAATATACAATTTTAAAAATTACCACAAAATATTTACAAAATAACAATTTATATGTATCCTACATTGGGGTTTTTGTCGTCGAACCACCCAATTTGTGAGAATTGGTTGGTTCGACAACAAAAAATAGCTAGTATAAATATAGATTCATGTTTAACGGTTAAGTTATTGATTAATTTATCAATGTATAGAGTAATAAGTTTTCGTAATCTCATACGTCCACAGCCTGAGCTCAGTCTGTATCTGTCAAAAATATATTTAATGTCCCAAAATTTTTGACACATTATAATTATAATTCCTTTGTCGATACATTATATAATTATGTATATACTCGTATACTATATATACACTCATTTGTTGTACACATCCGATCGAGTCGAAATAAAATAATGTATATTGTACTTAGTTAGTCCTCGATATTAAACATAATAGTATAAAAAGTGTTTTTTTTATATTCCAATTAATGTAGGTTATAATTGAGACTAAATTATGAGACGTCTTCATTTATATTTAAGTAAAGGTTAATAGTAACAACCAAAAACTATCATTAAATATTCTTCATTCCAGGATCTAAAATCATATTTCGATTCATCAAAGCAAGGCGTTATTTACGTCAGTTTTGGTACAAATGTGAAGCCAAGTCTTCTTCCCCCAGAGAAGATACAAATGCTAGTGAAAGCTTTCTCCAAAATGCCTTACGATGTACTATGGAAGTGGGATAAGGATGAATTGCCTGGAAAGTCAGAGAACATCAAAATATCCAAGTGGTTGCCGCAGTCAGATTTACTTAGTAAGTAAAGTTCATACTTGTATGGCTATCCTTTTTTGTGGTAAACCTTGTTTCAAAATAGGTAGTCTTTACAAATGAAATTAATAGTATCCTTTGTTCTCTTTAGAATACCCCAAGATTGAACTGTTTGTAACACAAGGAGGTCTGCAATCAACAGACGAGGCTATCACAGCAGGGGTACCTCTGGTTGGTGTACCAATGTTGGGCGATCAATGGTACAATGTAGAAAAATATGAAATTCATAGAATAGGAGTCAAGTTGGAATTGGAATTGCTTTCTGAAGAATCATTTACCAATGCCGTACAAAAGGTTATTGGCGATCACAGGTAAACATAAATTTTATACTATGAATATTCATAATGACTATATGTCAACACATTTTGTTTTTTATCAACGTAAACTACGTTTAAATCAAAGTCACGAAATTGAAAGAAGAATGCTCACTTGGGCCAAATACAGTTTTTTAGTATTCCATATTATAAAACCTCACAGCCTCAACCTCAACGCACATCGGCAGCGAAAACAAAATATTACAACAGGACTAAATTAATATTTTATCTTCTGTTCTTTTTATTTTGAAATAAAAAGACAAAGATGATCTGACCTTAGATATAGTTTAGCTTGCGACATCTTTGGTTTGGTTTGCAGCGGTCGAAGCATTTTTGACATAACTAGATTGAATGATGATAACCTGTTAAGGTTTGATCTGAGCTGCTCAGTGTAGTGATTTGATAGGTTCATTTAATCTGTGTGGTTCTTTCCTCATAAGTCCATTTCGAACAACAATCTTCATGGGCTTTACAGGATCGATCAACAGTCTTCTTTAAAAGATGTTGTAACCTCTGTGTTTGGTTCGGCCTTTCTTCCCACAGTAGTAAAATAGTAAACGCCGAACTCTTCTAGTAATAAACAAGTATGTAATAAGTAGGAAGTAATTATGTAGGTTAGTAGTTAGTAACTATGTAAAATAAATAATTTTTCAAAGACAGTTACTATGACTTGTCTATATATAAATACCTATTTTTAAATAAATAAATATATACAATATGTAAAGAAAATCCGTCCGATCCGTGAAGGTATTGTTAGGTATCGATAACTGATTCTACTAACGCCTACAAAGGATAATACTTAAACATATTACCCCTAAAAAATAAATATTATTTCGCAAAAAGTAGTAACAACTCATGGAAATACATGCATGAACGACGGAAAAGTTCACATACCAATAATAGAGTCGAAAATGGTGTTGTCACTTTTTAAAATTGAATTAAATATTGGGAAAATTAGAGTAACTTTGCGGAGAAAAACATATTTGTATAGATTAAATAGATGTTATTGTATGTTTTATATAGATGGGGTTTTCTTTACATATTGTATATATAATATATATATATATATATACACACATCAAAAGTGTCTAGGGATCAACATATATTTTGCAATAACTTTTCTCCTGATTGATATTAATTAAAATTTTCTTTAAGGATTCATCAAATAAAGTGTTTTCGTTTGTCACAGTAACGATAAACCAAGTCACCTTTGCATTAATAAAGAAATTTGCCATTTCCTAATAAAGGGATATTTGACATTTGAACCACTAACACAAAAGTTCGAAAAAAAGACTGAAATAACAGTTTTCTCTAAAATTTTATTGGGTAACTTAAACAATTAATAATCCGTGTTTCTACCGCGAACACTAACAACACAAGAACATCGGTTTGGCATACTCAAAATGAGTTCATCAAAATCACGCTGTGGAATGGCCGCCCATGTTCGTTGCAACAACAAAAAAAGGTCTTCTTGCGACTGGATACCCTCCATATTCGGCAGAGCTCTTCTCTGTATCCCATGCATGCTCAATCGGGTTCAAGTCTGGCGACTGAGCAGGCCAGGGCAGGACATTGATGTTAGCTGCGGCGAGAGTCTGTCTTACAACTCTTGCGGTGTGCGATCGTGCATTATCATGCATTAACTGAAATAAGGGACCGATTTGCACTTGTAGAGGAACGATGACGTCTGATACAATCGTTTCAGCATAAATTTGAGCGTTGAGGTTGCCTCTGATCCAAATCAACTCAGTTCTTCCGCCGATCAAAATACCCGCCCATACCATGATGGTTCCACCACTATAAGGATGGACTTCCTGGCAGGATTTTAATCGCTGTTGGCGTCCAGGGGTTCTCCAGTGTTGTATACGTCTTGTATCCGGTCTCATACCAAAACGAGACTCATCAGAAAAGCACACGAAACGCCATTGTTCTTCTGCCCAATTTCTGTGTTCAAGAGCCCATTGATATCGAATCCTACGATTGTGCATTGCTATAGGTGGTACCCGTAGCGGTCTTCAGGAATGAAGGTTCACTTCATGCAAGCGGTTTCTGACTGTTTGGTCGCTAATTAAGTTCCCTGAAGAGTGATGAAGCCTCACGGCTAACATCATGGCGGTTGTTGTTGGAGCTCTTCGAGTTAAGATTTGAATGTATCGGTCTTGTCTCCGTGTGGTGCAGCGATACCGTCCTCCATGGCGCTCAGCCACGGTACCAGTGCTTCGGTAACGTGTCCAAAGTCGACTAATAACACTCTGACTTGTATTCAGAGCTAAAGCCACAGTACGTTGCCGGGAACCAGCTTCTATCATTCCCACGGCTCTGAGCATTTCTTCCCTGCTTAAATGACGTCGCCGCTCCATAATAACGTTGGTTTTAATCAGTAGTAGGGAAACAGTAGCACTAATAATGTCTTCAATGCGTTGTATGTTTTATAGGGAAAATATTGACAGCTGATTTTCATCTTTTACTCGAATTTGATTCACAGTTCCTGATTCAAATTATGAAATGCACCAAAAAGGATCCATATAAATTTATAAAATCATTAAATTTATTACAAAGCCACATCTCAATCTCAAGAAATCCGCATAAAAATGCTTGATCCCTAGACACTTTTGATGTGTGTATACAATATGTTAAGAAAACCCTGTCCGATCCGTGAAGGTATTGTTAGGTATCGATAACTGATTCTACTAATGCCTGCAAAACCTGTGTAAACTTAAAAAAAATACCCCCTAAAAAATAAATAACTTAAATAAAATAAATAGGTAATTTCATGGCAACACAGGCACAGGTCATGACCGCAGTTGACCTCATGCTTGTAGGTATAGGTAGCTTCTCCACGTTTATCGACTCTCGAAAGAAACAATGATACTTAGGCAGCTCGAGAAAAGAACTTTTTTTAAGTAGGAAGATCGTCTGACTCTCCGAATGTATCATTTCATTGGATGAGCACAATGGCTCTGGTAGAGATGTTCCATATTTCGTCGCACGAGATTAGCACGGACATGCACACAAATAAAAATCAAGTGGTGTCAAATCCGCGCTGGCCACCGTTGGCCCCTACCAATCCACTGCTCGCCGAACTGATAATGGACAATAATGATAATGTACTCACGTACAGGTCGGAAAAAATATCCTGAGGCACCGTCATGCTGGAACCCTCGTGCATTGACCGATAAGTCCCCACTTCCAAATCGTCTAACACCTGATCACAACACAGCTAATTGCAGTTACTACCTCCATCAGCATGTTACATTACTCTACGTTAGAAAACAACATGATCACACAATACACGAACAGTGTGTACACCAGCAATGTTTACGTGCAACTAATAATTTAAAGTAAAAATTATTTTTATTTTATAAACATAGGTATCTACGCGGCTGCCGGCGGCATGCTTTGATAGAGATGTGTAAGTAATCAAAATATTGTTTTTTATCGATTGATACTCGTCTATTTTTGGTATCGATTTAGTATTGTAGTTTCTCATTCTTATTCTCGATTCAACATCGCATGGAATTGTTTAGAACTTTTACAAAACTCAAATTAGCGAGGTACACTGCTGTAAATGAAAATCATGCCAAAGTATTAATTTCAGTTTCTGTCTGAATATCGATGTTATTGACCGATAAAATATTTGTAAAACTTTACTAAAATTGTGTTTCATAAGTCTTTCTCGTTTCTGTTTACTAATACTTGTGTTATAATAATGTTATTAGTAATTAATCGATAAACAAACAAAAGTACTTTTACCATTGGGTAATCTGTGTTTTTACAACAAATCCTTCAACCAGATACAAGTTTCGATTAATAGCGATAAAAAAACGTTATTACGCAAAAATAGTACATCCCTAGTTTCTCGTACTTTTTCATTTGAAGACACCGACAAATTCGCCGCGCGCCGGCATCACAAAGGAGACCGCCAAATATTGAACATAAATTTATACATTTAATATCCAACAATAAATCAAACGATGATACCGCCGAAAATGGTGTTGTCACATTTTAAAAATTTACCTATTTTTGGGGAAGTTCGCGGGAAAAAAGATAATTTCAAAATTCACTAGTATTGTTACTATGATGATTATGTAAAATTTCATATTTTATTTGGTCATGTGTTTACCTAACCTTTATTATCCTTACGGGTCGGACAGGGTTTTCTTAACATATTGTATAATAGATTAAAACTATACCAAGTGTATAAACTGTTACATAACTTTACGAAATTAGGATAAAATTGATCACTTTTGTGTGACGTAACGTTTAGAGAAGGGGAGGGGTACAGAAAACGTTACGGTGCGTTACAAGGGGCGGACGGGGTTAAAAAATTACGTTACGTAATACTTGAACACTCCCTTTCCAGGAATACAGAGCTTCTGCGTGTTACAGGCTCATAATAAGTATTATCACAAAAAAAAGGGAACTATGCCCAAGATCATTGTTTTTCCGTTTAAATAATAACATTTATTTGCACATTCTAGGTGATATTCTACAAGCCAGTGACGTTTTAGACGAGGTGTTTATAAAATATGACGCATATGCTAAATCTACAAAGGAGAAGAAGAAATGTAATGCCAAAGGTACAAGCACTGAACAAGGACAAGCCTCTAGTAGTGGAAGTCTATTGGACTTTGCGGGGAACGCCGGGAAAGGAGATGATGCTGCAGTCAAAAGTGTCGCTAGTACACATACGGCTATCGACGAACTGGGCGACATATTCTCAAGTGAAAGCGGATCAAATATCGTGGAACCACTGAAACCTGTTAATTTAATGCCCAGTGGTAAGTTGTTATGTATATATTTTTGATGTAAAAACTTCCATAAAGACTTTAAGCACTTGTTGGATGAGTAAAAGGTAAAAGGCATTGAATCGTTTTTTCCTTTTTTTTATGTATTCTGTGGTTTTTAAAGATTTGAGTTTTTACTACTGTTGGTCGGTCCCATGAATGCTATTTTTTTTTAAATTCTATACTAGCAAGCTAACTGTTCCTACATCACATGGTTTCGTCGTTATGACAAAACTACTGATGTATTAAGTATTATATTACCTTACCCTTTACCCCCTATACATAAAACTTCTGGAATAAATCCTCGTTTGAGGAATCTCTTTCATGCTTCTTACGCTCGCGCAGTTTATTTTAGCAATTCTTAAATGGTTCGCTCAGTCAAGGTTTTTAACCAAATTAAATTGTTATGAATAAAAACTTTTCGATTTGCTTGCAAGTACATAGCTTAACGTCCATTACATTTACTTCTTATTCTTCTTTATTTAAACAGTATGCTATTGTTTCTGACATGTGCTGTTACAGGTATGTCATGTACTTATTAGTTAAAAGTAAATCTTATTCTTAGTGTTACGTATAGTTCGTTGTTATGAAAATATGTACAACAATACTCTATAGCTAACTGTGGAGGCTTGTTATGTAATGTCACTACTCCAACTCAAAGCGTATTTTCCAGCGATCCACCACGGTCGCACAGACAGACACGAAAATACGAGTTTATTTGGTAATCCTTACTAATATTATAAATCGGAAAGTGAGTTTGTTTGTGTCTTCCGCTTTCACGCCGTAACCACTGAATTGATTACTTTGAAATTTTATTGAAATAAAGTTAGAAGTCCGGAATAAATAATTTTATGCCGGAAAAATGTTCCCACGGGAAAATCAGACCAAATCACGGTAATTCCACGCAGGCGAAGCCGCGGGCGGAAAGCTAGAATGACTGTATATACAAGACTGTTATTTTTGTTTATGGCGTCGGCGCAACAGCTGACGCCAGAGGTCAACGCCCCGCTCGCCCGCCTGACCGGAGCGTGGACCATATTTTTGTTGGGACAGCCAAGTAGGATAACAAGCTCATAACTTTGTGGTTTTTCGTGATATCTTTTTGAAATTTTGTACAAAGATTATTTCCTTGAAAATACTGGACACGTATTTCGGGTTTCGCATAAAGAAAAAATAATGTTGTAGATTAGGTAATAATATTATATTCAGTTCAAATATCTCAACGCCGAAAAAGGCAAATTAACATAATAAACTTACATTTTATTATTTTGTTTTCAGAAGACGTGGACCTTTTAGGAGATAATAAAGTTAATAAAGCTGAAGGTTGGAATGAACTAGACTCACTCGGTGAACAACTTATAAAGCAGTCATTACCTGGCCACGTGAAACGTCTCGAAAGTTTCAATGGGTACGTAGCACTTAGCTAAAGACACTTCACATCTTATATGAACACAATTTATAAAGTAAATTGAGTAAAAACATACTTTTTGTTTCAGTAAAATATCAAAGAAAATACCAATGAACGCGTTAGCGTCACCCAAACACGAGCTTCCTTCGTCGACAAACGGCGCTCTATTTGACCTAGATTTTTTTACCAAAAAGCCAGAAGAACAATCCAAACCGACTACTGAGCCGCCTAAACTAGCGAACAAGACTTCCCCATCGGATGACCTCATCGTAGACATCACAGATGGACCCAGCACTTCAAAAGTCAACCTAACTACTGAATCTCCTGTTGACAACATATTGGACTTGAGTATGTCATTAGATAACGCCAAATGTAACACATCTCCCACGGAAAGTGTTGAATCTAATTCTACCGAAGAAAAGAGAGAGAAGACTAAAAGTGAAGTGAAGCCGTTGACAGATATAGAGGTGTCTCTGTCTAACGTGACATCGGGAAATGTTCCTCCCATGACGATATTTGAAGAAGAAAATGGTCTTACAGTAGTTTTACATTTTTGTAAAGACAAACCTAGGCCTGATGTCAACGTGATCGTTATATCGACGACGAACAAAAATAAGAAACCTATCCTCGATTTTAGGTTTCAGGCTGTGGTTCCTAAGGTGTGTATATAATTCCATAAACAAGACCTTTGTTTTTTTTTAATGTCTCACTGCTGGACCAATGCCTCCACCACATTACCATCATCATCTCAGCGTTAATCCCAGTCGCATCCGGAACTTTTCAGCTTTGGAGTCTGGGGTCCGCTTTATCAGTCTCAGCTGCTGATTTTGGCAAAAACTAACTTATTAAAAAGAATGCAAAATCTCCACAGAAACAGTAATAACAACAGGGGATTTAAACTGTATTTAGACATTTGTAACAAAGATGCTATCGCTACTCATCGTTTACGGCGATTGCGGGGCGCCGCGCGGGGAAGCGGGAAAGGGGTCGCATTCCAGCGAATTCCAAAATATTCATTGCGTACTTTACGTTGTCAAGCAGATTTTTCAAGACTCTTAATTAAATATTAGATTAAAGTTAGGGTAGGTATTACAAAACGAAATCTCACTTTAGTTCCAGACTTAACCTTTGAGTCAGCATTTGTATTTCGAACTTTATTGAGGTTAAGTCAAAATTCTTAATACAAAAGTGACAACTTAGTACCGAACTAAGTTTTGTTGTGGCTAATGTCGAAGAGGGATAAAGCCAAGAACAAAAAAAAAGTACCAAACTAAGCCGTCATTTTTATATAAAGAGCTGCATTTCTAAAACGATTAGGTGCATAATTCAATAACCATATCCAATCCATGTTTTGTAATAAGGAGCTTGTGTTTATCATAAAAAGTACGTTACGCGGTTTATTTTCTAAATTAAACGCGGTTTATTTTCTAAATTAAAAACAATAATCGTGGTTTTGTTTTTTCAGTGTTGCAAAGTCCGTCTCCTTAAGCCATCAGGCACAACTCTACCGCAGTACAACCCGTTCCTGCCGCCACCGGCTATCACGCAGGTCATGTTGATCGGCCGGCCAACGCCCGCGCCGCCCGTGCGTCTGCGCTTCGTTATCTCATACACGTGTGACAACGACGACACATGCTCCGAGATCGGTGAAGTCAAAGAACTACCACTAGACGAAGTTTAGTGTTCATAGAAACTCTATAAGCAATTAGAAATTATACCTACAGTAACTGTATGTTAATATGGCACATCGGCTTTCAGAAAAGTTCGCCTTTATTGAATCTCATCTTTCTTTGCAAAAAGATTAAACATTTATTTCTGATCTGAGAACAGTGCTGGCCCGGTGGTAAAGGCTTTGTACTAAGCATTTGTAAGGCATAGTTTGTGTAAATAATTGGGTTGTATCCTGAAAAATAATTTAATGTCCATCAGATAGATTTACTTATAAAAAATATTGAACACGTATTTTTTATTTTTTCATTCATTCAAATACATAGGAAGATATATTGATTTGAAATGTCGCATGACATCACGCCGCCGTGGTACAAAATATACCACGGCGTGACGTAATTAGTCCCCACTCCGTAACTTTAATACGCTATATCTCAGAAATACGGGCCTTAATTTCTTTTATTATCTATAAAACAGACTAATTATTTTTTTGATTTTCTTACCTTGGATACATCCCTATTTTCATTACCACATCTCAAAAACGATGAAGGAAAACATCGTGAAAAAACCGATATTCTAAAAACAAAAATTCGAAAACTAAATCTACCAACAGATTACGGTCCACTTCCTCTCACAGAGACGAGGCCTATATCCCAGTAGTGTTAACAGCTGACTGTGTGTAAATTTCTATAGGCAGTTCTTTTAAGACCCTTTTACAAGTTATCTATACTAATATACAACGTGTAACATAAAGGGTATATACATATCAAGGGCATGGCATCTTTAGATGATATCAAACGATATTGGAACGGTTTCAACTCAAAAAATTGTTACCAAATTTTCGGTTTCGTGTTTCTTAAAATTAAATCAAAACGACCGTGTCACCACACTACATACGTTATAACTACTCGTTACCCGTCACGTTACTTGCCAAAATCCGATAAATGTCTTCTTGTCATTATCTCTGTGCGACTAGTATGATGGTAGCCTATCACAGGCGGTGTTTTTCCTCATAACTTCCTAACATAAAGAGATAGGATTAAAAAACCCTTCCAATACCGTTTGATATTATGTAAAGATGCCATGCCTTTGTTATGTATATACCCTTTATGTTACACGTTGTATAAAGCTGAAGAGTTTGTTTGAACGCGCTAATCTCAAGAACTACTGATCTGATTTGAAAAATTATTTTTACGTTGGATAGCCCATTAATCCAGGAAGGTTTTAGGCTATAAAACATTACTCTGTTACCAATATCAGCGGAGCATAACACGCGAGCGAAGTCACTGCTGACCGCTAGTGTTTCATAAAAGTAGAAGACGCAACCCTTATCAGGCAGCTAGGAAATACCTAGCTGGCTGAGAAGTAGTAATCTCTAAATAAACTCCGAGGTCATGATCTCTAAGTCCAAATATTGCATACATTCCATTGACGATTTTTACTTTTGATTTTTTATCACTGTGATCTTTAATATCGTGACAATAAGGTTGCTGTTGGTTTGCTGCAACTGGCGTCTGCCAAAATCAAGGTGATTTTTATTATTGTTGTATAAAAGGCGCTGTCGGATCGCAGCTGTCCAAGGTATATCTGTAATAGTACTGTATGATGAAGTTCTTTATGATATGAAGTGTCGATGTGTCATACTTGCTTTCCAGTTTTTATTGGTCGCTGAAAGCTTAGTTATTATTTACAGTGTATATAAGCTTCTGTGACGGTTAAATATATTCAAATCTGTTTCGCAAAAGCGAAAAGAAATATTTTATATTAGGGACTGAGTGAGATGTATAATATTTTATTATTAACGTGTAATTGAACGTATAATTGTTTCTAGTCGAGATTTTATAACTGAATTATAATTATAACAAAAAAGCATTTATTTGACATTCCAATATTTAGTTTACTTATTGTATGACCTTAAAACTTAATAGGTCTCATTTTTTTTTATTAAAATTGTGATTGTATAAAAAGAATCTTAAGAAATTTCGTAAATAGCAGTGTTTATTTGTAAGATGTGTAATTGACACAGTATTATATTAGTATATTTATATTAATGAGCGGTCGGAGACGTACTTACTGTGTATTATATTTTGCAACTGTATGTACAGTCGACAGCACATTAAGCTACTGCAATCTGTCAAATTTATTAGATTTTCAACTGTATCGCTACTTAAGGCTGGAGGTTGAGTGGGAATATTTGACGGTTTCTGGTAGCTTGACCTGTTGTCGTCCATACAATTATAACGATATGTTTGTGTTGATGCGCATCAATCCCAACATACCAGTGGAATAAATGATTTATATTCAAAAGAATTATATTAGTATAATGTCTACCTTTACCTTTCTGTTAGCTTGTTTAAACGTAAACTAAGCTTCAATGTGTATCTTGACTAATTATTTTTTGTGATCGGCACTAATCTCGTATTTATTAAAAAGAAAACTGCATTTATAAATTGTATTTTATTTAAGTATTATAAAATAATTCATTACATTTAATAACAACTCATTTACATAGTAAATGCGTCGCACACATAATAATATGGTATGGTCAGTGATGATATAACGTTAGGCGCATAAAGCATGGCTGGTTTTTTTTTTTACAAAAACAGTGTAGCCTATTCTTTAGTATTATTGAGTCTACTTCCATTTTACTTAATGCAAATGTATTTCATAAACAATTTACAAATTCATAAACATTTTCCATTTCTAATGCCACATTTCGTTTCCTCATTTGTAAAAAATGACGTTTTTAGCATAGGGTGTTATTTAACCCCCTATGCTGAAATCATCATTTTTATTATTGTCAAGGGGTATCATTCACTTCATAATTATTTTAAATTATCTATGGGTTTTATTGACATCATAATTTTTAATTATTATTAACTTCAACATAATTTTTATTATCTATACAATATGTAAAGAAAACCCTGTCCGATCCGTGAAGGTATTGTTAGGTATCGTTAACTGATTCTAATAATGCCTACAAAGCTGGGCTAAACTTAAAAAAAAATCCCCCAAAAAAATAAATATTATTTCGAAAAAGCGAGGTAACTTAATGCATGTGCGGTAGACAACCCGATAGCCCCGCCCCCCTTCACCCGCGCATGTATGCGCGGGTGAAGGGGGGCGGGGCATGCGGCACGTGGTCGCATCGCTATTCGCTCCGTCACAAATGGTGTTGTCAGTTTTTTAAAAATGACCAAATTTCGGGGAAATTGGAATTAATACCCGGGAAAAAAAGATTATTTCAAAATTCATTATTATTGTTACTGTGATGATTATGTAAAATTTTATATTATATTTGATCAAGCGTTTACCTAACCTTTATTATCCTTATGGGTCGGACAGGGTTTTCTTTACATATTGTATATGCTTCATCATCATTCACATTGTCTATGGATATCATTATCTTCTGGCGACCTAATTGATTATTCAACATCCTCCTATTAATAAAGATATTTTAACATTAATAATGAGTTAATCAGTCAAATGTACGGACTCGTCCAATCAGTCTCGCTGTGTAACGCAGATTTATATAAAATATGTTGATTACGAAAGTTCTAACTAACCGTACCTATCCAATGACGTTCATTCAAACTGCTCACCTTAGCCTGGTGCTAACAGTAAAAATATGTTTTTTTTTTTCAAGTTCTGGAATGCGACGTATTCCAATCTCAGCGTTTTACTTAAAGCTGAAAATCCAATTCGCGATATTTTTACATGCGCGCAAAACGGGCTAAGACCCCAAAAATCGTAATAACAAGTCAATAGAAGTCGGAAAGAACGCGTGACCTTGTCGCCGTGCATGTGTCTTGTGAACCACAACAGCGCGTGGAGCGTTTGTTGCGGTTATTTGTGTTGTATGGGACGCAGAGCGATAAACATAGTGTTTTGCAGCATATCCACCAACTGCGGAAACTCTTCCAAAACTTGTAACTATACAAATAAAGGGATAACATTTCATATGCAAGTAGGTGATTAATTTTGGAAATAATGTAGATTTTAATTAATATAATAATTAAGTATTCATATTATTATATTGTACGGATAAAGGATTAAGTTGGATTGAATCGATACGATATTTTTATATTATTACCCGACTGTTTATGCATCTGTTTACTTTATCCAATGAAACACTTTAATTGACGCTCATCGGAAAATTATCTATATGAACATAAACATTACGACCTATGCACTGCACTTTTTCTCAGTGAAAGTGAGCGAGCGATGTTCCTCTGCTTTTCGCGCACGTTTATTATTGGTTAAAAGAGCCGCGCCTTCTGGGATTATGTGTTGTTAGAAAATATTGCGTTATGCTATAGCTCAAAGGTTTAATTTTGTATCAATAATGCAAAATGCATGTGTAAATGTTCGAGTGTATCTATTGTTTGTTTATGCGGTGGTAGCTGCAGACCGGCGACACGCGTCCTGGTGTTAAAAGTCAGTAGATAGCACTTCTATTGACTTGTTATTACGATTTCTGTGGCTAAGACATATGAGACAGCTTTTTGTTGAAAGAAAACAGTTTGTCTTGCACAGCGGACCAATAAGACCGAATCTTTACAACTATACTAAAGCCGACGGTATGACGTAAATCCCTACATATAAAAGGAACATAAAAAAGCTGATAATCGTCATTCTATTGATCTCTTTGGAAATCTTTTGTAAAAAAAGTCAATGGCACATTAATTATGCACTTTCAAAGCAAGGCAAGTTTGTAACATCTCTATTTTGTACCTAGACATCTTACATAAAAAGTAGCCAATTGACGACATACAAAAGAATGCAGGTACAGTATTCTTAATATATGTAGTTATTTTAAACGGCTTGATCCCTGAAAGCGAGTGCGGTGATCGCTTTCTGATGTCCACAGTATTCCCTCTCCAGTGTACCCTTCTCGATATCCCACAGACGCGCGTAGCTATCCGAAGAGCCTTGAGAGAGAAAGCAAAACGTGTTTACATCAGAGAAAACTTACTGTGAAAAATTTCGCGTTTATGATATATGATGTTTGTTAAAAACAGCAGAGTGCATGTTTTTAAACCTTGGTGTAAATGTGGGTCAAAAATGTAAAGTCAAAAGCATTGTAACCAATGCAACTTATGTCAAACATATCCTCATTATTTAATGAACTGAGATATTGCTAACCACAGGCGCAGACCCCTTCAATCTGGCCGTTTTTAGGCTAGGACCTCTTCTTCGGCCTTATGAAAAGTCCGGCACTGGCTATCAGGGCTAATTACGATAAGCAAAAAGTCAACCAACCAGTGAAGAGGTATCGCGAGTCGATAGTAAACGCAGCATCCCAAACCCAACGTTGCGTGTCATTACGCAGCTCTCGAAGCAGCGACCAGTCGGTCGTGCGCCACACCTTCGCCGAACAGTCTCCAGATGTCGTCACCAACATGCTAGGGGAAAACAGTCCTTATAATCAATCCTGTTGAATACACACTGAAGAAGCTGTGTGGGGAAATGTGGTTTATTTATTGAGATCCTAATGATTTTACCACAAAAACTTAAATGCTCATTCAACATGTTCATGGCAGGCAGAAAGTATTTCTAAAAGATCACTCACGTGGAATCGGGACTGAACTTGCACCTAAGCCCATACTTAGAATGTGCAACAATGTGTTTGAGCGGCAAGGGGTGAGGTGCGGCGCCGCCAAGCGACCACACGTAACAGTTGCCTTTATTGTTTACTGCCGCCATCATCTTGCCTTCCGGGTCGATGGCTATATCCTGGATCGACGCCTCGGCTTCTGGAATCTGTGGATATATTAGAACTATTGAATACAAAATGTGTTTGAATGACAGACAGAAATGAGATATCCTAAAATTCGCAATTTTGTGTTTCACAGTCGTAATAATTATGATTTTATTGTCATGATACTTCTGAATCCTCGCTGAAAATTATTGGCAGTTATTTTAACTTACCAACTGTTCATTCTGATCGGTCCGTAGGTCCCACATGTGTATGATACCACTTTGATCTCCAACCATAATTTGAGTCTGGTCTGGATGAAGCATCACAGCGTTAACTGGCGCCTGTACTTGAAATATTTTCGTACAGCGGAACTGCGGCGACGCCCTAAACAAAATGAAGTGCATATATTATATGTATAGTTTAATTTTAATAAAGTTTATTATTAGTAATAGCTTGTAAAATATTATGGGACCAAGAATGCTTCCTTGCTTCATAACCATGTGCCTATTTTTTTCCAACTATGTTGGGTTGGCTTCCAGTCTAACTGGATGGAACTAACTATAACCCGCGCAGATAAAGAAAAGATCTGAAAATGGCGGCGGATACTTATGGTACGGTTCACAAAACATGTTTGGTTATTTCTTCCATTAGGAAAGGTGAAGGGATCCATGCCCGTAAAAATTACAATACAACACATGTCCTAAGTGTAGATAATCCAATGATATTTAATAGATAATAAAATGTCAGCGTTACTATTAAAAACTTAACGAAAATAAATAACAACAGAAAAAAATAGCGGAACGAAATTAACAATAACTCGGAGTGCGTCAAAGTAGCTTGGAAAGCGAATCCTGACTGCTTTTTTTTTTTGCAAATCTTCATTCACTGTTTGAGTATAGAAAGCGATAGAGAGTGAGCGAGAACGCATGCGAGTGGACGCCATTTACAGATCTATTTTCTATCTGTGCAGGTTATACCAATATTTTACACGAGGTCTATCTGACCTCCACATCCACTCTACACTGGGTAATAACAGCCAAAATTGTGTAGAAGTTTTATAAGTTGAGAAATATGTTCCTCTTTCTGTGAATTGTTGGATATGTACACAATAATAAGGGTGAAGGTATAAACATTTAATTTGATGATCTCAATTAGTAAAATGTTACTTTTACCTTGGATCCCATATCCTAGCTGTGCAGTCTTCACCACCAGTGTACATCCACTGGTCATTTTTCTAAAATCATATTGACTAATCACTATTTCTCTTAAAGATATGTAATGGAAAAGAAAATCAATACCTTTACATTTAAAAGAAAGATTAATCTCAACTATATTTGATACTCACTTGAAAGCCAACTCGGGCAACATTCTTTGTGATACCTTCAAAATTAACAACTGGATCAGGGTTGGCACTGGCCAGGTCATACATGCGAATGTGCTGATACCCACATGCTGCCACCATCTGACCAGTTGGAGATATCTCCAACCCATTCACTTGCTGGAAAACCATATAAGATTTTAACAAACTGAAGGATGCTGGGAATTGTTTGATGCACCAGCTGACATCATTACGTCAGTGCCGGCTGTCGTTGAAATCCAGCACAAGGCTTTCTTAATAACCCTATCGTGGCATAATGCCATTGAAAATAAGCAATGTTCCCTCAACCATTTCATATCTTTTTTTGTTCTTGTAATTTTATATTTAATATTTTTTTTTATTTTTAAATCCTATGTTATAAATTGTTTGAGAACATTCAACTCTAATAATTAACAAATTATACAGAGGGTAATATAAAGTTTTTTTTAAACAGTGGAATCAAACTTTTGGTCTAAATGTGAATTGTTATTTCTCATGCATACCAATTGGAATTGCAAAGACAAAGTAGAAAGAGTACCCCGACTCTGGGAACTTTAAATATGGAGTAAATATGTAAACATTTTAAAAATCATACAGAATCAGGGTGTTGCATAGTGCGCAGACAGACGCCGCTGTGGGCCTGCCATAGCTTGATTGTGTGGTCGTAGCCACCTGTCACCAGCGCCACCGATGACCCGCCGCCACCACTACCATCACCCGACATCTCTGCAACAAACACAAACTCCATTATTTTAAAAGAATCAAAACTTTATGACTGTATACTATCTTAACCTCAAATACCTTTTCGTTAAATTCTCAATACAGTTAAGAGCTCGATGAATGTATTCCTCTATTCAATAGAAGTATAATTTCTTACGGCCGATTTATAGAGTAATAATTCATAAATTTTGATGGTACTTGTTTATTTTTCAGAACAAAATGCACACGACCCACAGTCACCACAACATTCCACTGATAAAGTGATAACTAATACTTTTTTTGAGTTTTTGGCTTGGTTGCTAAGACCTTTGAGCCATTTTTCCGTTGTAATTTTTTTTTCTTTCGTATCCTTTTTTTTTTTTTACTTTCTGGAAATGCCTTTGCGCACCATACCCGCCACTAGCGAAGCGACGAGCGTGTGTGGGACTCGCCCAGCCGAAGCCGGGAATATCCACTAAAACCACAGCGGCACATCGACATCGCCTTAATGTCGGAGTCATGGGAAATAGCAGAGCCTGCGCTAGCGCTACCAATCCCCCGCCGGCGATTCACGCCTTAAAGGCGAGCCTACAGTGGTCTCTCCATAGGGAGGGACCGGGCTGGATACGTCTTCTTGTGCGAGAAGACGCAGCAGCCAAGGGTTTTTTAGCGAGGTGTCCTTCCTCTTGGCCCCACTCGTTTGCACGAATGCAATAGGGGCCCCCAGCTCCTCTCAATGAGGAGCCCGGGTTGTCCGACAGTAACCCGGAGTTCGGGTCACGTTAGCCACCAATCCAGGTGGCTAACCCGCCGCACGTGTTGCAATCAGTTTTATGTAATGCTTAATAAATCTTGAACGAGGTTTTGTAATACGAACTCTAGTTTCCTGATCCTGACGGCTGAATCTGACAGACAGATGGAAAGTTTTTTTTTTTTTGATATGGCATCTCGTAGGTAGCTACTAGGAGACCGTAACTACTTAATCGGACTTTCCTGTGGATGCCTTAATTAAAATTAAAGCCTCCAGCCAGGGGCACTTAAAACTAAATTAAAATTAGGCGACTACGCACTAAGGGCACCCCCTGTGGGATACGAACCTCGGCTTAGGGCGTCGCTAGAGAGGACAGCAAGGGACGGCTGGATCGAAAGTTATACTTAATGGTTTGATGACCGCGGCGTTTCCTAGTACTAGCTCTGAGAAGAAACGCCGAAACAAACTCAGAGGTCATTGTTGGGACATTATTATAATTACTGGCTCAGCTGCGGCGCGGGCTGGAATTCATCGGACAAGGGACGGGGGAGGGGACTACTACGTGGAGCGCGTCGCGATGGACCTCGGCGGCGAGGTCGGTAGGTCGGTCTGTGTTTGTGTAATGTGCTTGTGGCTCTATTGGCCTCTTGGAGGAGGGTAATGGGGTCATCGGGGTCTGTGAGAGCATGCCGAGGGCGGCGAAGTCGGGAGATGGTAGAGGGAGTGTAATTGGCAGCCGCTGCTATAAGAGGATTGCGGTGCTTGGTGGCAGTAACAAAGAAGCGTTTGGAGAGACGTTTCATGAACTGCTGGATGGTGGGGATTTTGAGATCAAGGTGGAGGATCTCATTACGAACGAACCAAGGGGCGTTTGTGGCTTTACGGAGGAATCGGTTTTGGACTGCTTGCATCCTATGACGTGGCTTGGCATGTGCGAAGACTGGACAAGCGTAGGTCATAATCGGGCGTATGCAAGCTGTGTACAAGCGCATTTTGCACCTGAGCGATAGCTTGCTACGCGGATTGAGGAGGGGGTGGAGTCGACCTAGAGCGAAGGCGGCGCAAGCGCGGACCGTCCCAATGTGCTCTGAGAAGTTGAGGTTTTGATCGAGAATCACACCTAGGTACTTGGCTTGCTTCTCCCAAGGGATCGGCTTGCCGTCCAAGGTGATGGATTGTGGAAGGGTGACACTGACCCGCGGTTTCCTGTAGAGTAACCGCTTGGCTTTTTAGGGGGTTGACTTCAATCCTCCATTTCATAAACCAGTCAGCGAGCTTGTTGACTGCGGATTGGAGATGGAGGCGAATCCAGTCTGGACTGCGTCCCGAGCAGCAGATGGCTGTGTCGTCTGCGAACAGAGCGAGTTGAGCCTTACTGCTTTTCGGGATATCGCTAGTGAAAAGCGTAAAAATGAGTGGGGCTAGTACAGAGCCCTGGGGAACACCTGCACGGATGGGGCGGGGGGAGGAGATCGCTCCTTCGATTTTATAGCGAAAGGTGCGGTTTGACAGAAAGTCCCACACAGATGGACAGTAAACAGTTTTTCTCGTCTGACATAATGCACGTAACATACAGTATTTGTACGTGTTCAAGTTAGTGGCAATATTTATAAATCTTATTCTGAAAAACCAACCGGAACAGACAAACTGTTCGAAAAACCATTAGAAATTAAATGGTAAACCTAACTATATCCACAGAAAAAAATCATTTTTTTTAACAAAAATTACATGCAACGAATAAGCTTTAGATCGTGGCGTGGTATCGACTGACGCTATATGAAATTATGACGTAGGTAGTTGTCTTCAATTAACTAGAGCATGGCTATGATTGGGCCGCTATATGTAATACTTTATTTTCGCATCTGCCTCAAATCACTAATCAGCTATTTATTGATTAGTTACGTACCTACCTTAAACCCCCAGATAACGGTCAACCCTATTATGCAATATTCTATTTACCCTGGGCCTGTATGGAGACCAAAGCGTTTCAGTTTACGATTCATGTAAATAGTGGTTGTACAACGAATAGGTAGCGATGGAAACGCCGTTTCGTAGGTAACCTTTTGATTAACAAATTGCTGACTCCTAGTTGTTTTGTAAACAATCTCTGCACATTTATAATGAAATAGGTAGGTACCTACTGGATGTCATAACAGGTACATCAACGTGGCAAATGATTTTGAATGAATGACAATTATTTGCCACGAGGCATCACGTGCACAAATTTTCTAGACTAGCAGCTAACCGGCTTGGTAAATAGGTACCTCAAAGAAAGGGATTTTAGGAAAATAATGCATGTAAAGAAGAAACAGAAGAGAAAAGAATGAAAAGACAAATTGAAAAATAGAATATTTTATATGAAATTACTTTATTGAACATGTAAAATCCGTATTGACATGAGGAATGCTAATTCTCATTTACAAAATAACACAAATGTAAAATTTGAGAGACAAATCACATCGAAAACCTACCTATGAACTAACTAAAAATACAACATACACATCAATTTCCTAAGTGGGATCTTAGCTTAGAGTTTGGTACCATTATCATCAGCATTGAAATTTACAATGAGAAGAGGTAGGTTTGATTAACAATAAGCCGCCACAAACGTTTATGAAATAGTCTCTAATTTTACATGTTTGTATAGTTTGACCAAAACTTCTATGTCCAAAATTAATGCACACAACTTATCAATACACAGTAAATTAAAAATAATATGGTATATTCAAATCAAAGCACAGCTTCAACATAAATATGTTATGTTATACAGCAAATCAGGTAATATTGCAGACATACTAGTTTTGATGAAACCAGTTGAGGTACACATCTTAAAGTGAGCATCCAGTAGTCACAGCGAACTTAACGAGGGAGGGCTAACTGTACAATTCCCCGGTGTATACATGCTAACACTTAACATTATTTTTTTTTTGAGGCTTAGAAACCTAGACCCTAGCCAGCGGCAGAACTTTCCAAACTCTGCAATGCACTTACATACATCTATCATTACTATATAATACTACAAAACAAGTAGTAAATAAACAACACATTGAACATAAACTAATTTCATGTGCAGACCAAAGTTATTGTTATATGAGTCAGAAACAAGAGCCAAAAAATTAAATACAATCAACTCAGTAAAATATTAATAAAAATATTGTGGAAATCTCATACAGACTTTGGAAAGTCAGTCCCATTTTACTTTGTAATAAATTAAGTCCAAGTAAATTATTCAATATGAACAGTAATGTCGTATGTGTTGGGAGATCATTCGCTTTCCTCCTCCTCTTCCTCTCCGTCTTCATCTTCAGACTCTTCCTTCTTTTTCTTAGATTTCTAAGACAAAAATTGTAAGTTAGCATATTACACATACATAATAAACAATCCAGTTTGTGTAGCGTTAGTGCTGCGATGCGATACTTACAGCTGGTGCCGCCTTCTTGCCCTTCTTTCCTCGCTTCTGTGCCTTCTTGCCGCCGCCACCCTCTCCACCACCTCCGTTAGCGTTGTATGACTCCAAGTCTTTAGCATACTGCTCCTTAGCTTTGGCAGCCTTTTCCTCCCACTCCTGTAGAAAAAATAAATGGATATCAATTAATATGAACATTACAGACAAAGACAATGCCATATGATAACGAACTTCTACATACACTCTTGTCCTTCATTGACTTCCAAATCTCGCCTCCCTTTTTAGCTATGTCTGTAACTTTCATGCCGGGATTCTCCGACTTGATAGATTCTCTCGCGCTGTTCAGCCACAGCATGTAAGCTGACATAGGACGCTTAGGCTTGTCCGTCATTTTTACTTTTTTCCTGAAATCAAACAAAGAAAATTATGGTAAACTCTCGAAATAATGCACGGCAACAGGTTAAGCGGACCATGCTTTGGAGAATAGGATAGAACTAGCCTTCACACTGCTTATATGGCACAGTAGGGCGGCGTTTTGGCGGGAAACACGCTTACGCGTCTTTTAGTTAAAAAAATCTATTTCTCGGTATTCATCAAGCGAAAATCCAGCTTATTACGATCGAAACAGCAATTAAAAGTCCTAATACCACGCAATTATTAACAAAATTAGTTATCTCCTCATATAACGAGTTCACTGTCCTAGGCTTGGGTCGAAAGAGCCATTTTGTTTTCACGGATTGTGTTGAAAATACGCAATAACTAAAGATGACCTAATTATAGAATAATCCGATGACTATTTACCTAAAACTTACGGAAGAACTGTTCCTGCCGCTTAATAGTAAAGAACCGAGAAATTAATTATTGAAATAAGGCGTCCTTCCCATACCCACGCGTACTAAGGAAAGTACGGCGATGCCTATAGCCATGTTTGAATGCGAATTCCAACGTGGAATGAAATTAATTTCAATGAATCCGACCGTAAGAAACACTAATACACATATTGAAACACTTTACTTTGATTGGAAAAATAATTGAACTCACCTGATGGCAAAAATTTTGAAATTATTTTTGAACTGGTGCACAACCAAACTATAGACGTAGAGACCCAGAAGAAAATGTATGGAGCTCGAAGCAAATGTTCCCAGAGCAAGCTAGCTTGGGGTCGACTCGCGTCGGTACAAAAGCGACATCTATCTTGAACGTGATTGGCCAATGGATACGATTCTACCAACAGCACGGCGATTACAATGCATCGTGTACTACGTATATCCGTGACGTATCGATTGCGATGATCATACAAATTTAAACCTTATCACAGAGGTGTAAGCTTGGTTTTCTATTTAACCTTTCGGTCTAGAACATTTGCTTCAGAAATATATTTAGTCATATTCTGTTGAATTTACGCATAGAAATGGGCAGATTTTTGCTTTTTAAGATCAGAAAACTTACATTAAGTATTTATCACAACAACTTTACATACAGTTACATAAGAAGTATATCAAGAAATGACCCAGTCCACTCAACACAAGACTCCTATCGAAATGTACTCGCGCCCTATTTTAAATGCCGCCAACGTTAATTTCGAAAACGTAAAAAGCGCGGTAAATGTTAGCGGGAAAGGGACGCCAATAAAACATAGCGCTTGAATGGCAGCACGTTTGTTTACGATTTGATATTTCGTGGGAACTTGAGAAATAGTTTTTATTTTCAAAGAAATAAGGGTGTTGTCTCCTTAGTTCTTAAGGTCATATACCTAAAATACATTCTTGAACAAGATAGTATTGAACTTTGAATCACTCATTGAAAAGATAAACTGTCACAATATTACTTTTTATAGAATAATAAAACTTAAATTAAGTTGGTAAACTACTTACCTGGAAATCTACATCCAAATAAATTAAGTACCATACTAATTAAAATGAAAGACTAAAAGAATAAGTATTCGCAGAATAATGGTGTCTATTATACCATGGCTACCTACCTAATTGGGTTTCAACATAGTATTAGTCCGGCGTTACTAGTTACCTACCTAATTAAACAATTTCTTACCTACCTTTTTACAAACAAATGCGATAATGATGATTAGGGAAATGCATTATTAATTGTTATGTATCGCAGATGGGTTCCTTTGCAACAAAACTATTTATCTAAGTACCTAGGTACCTACCTACCTAATCGATCTCATCTCTAAAGGTTCGTAATAGGTACATACAGTACAGAACATAGTACTAAGACATAACCAGACTACCTAGACACAGGAAGCTATGAAAATAATACAACTATAACAAAAAAAAAGAAAACACTAGGTAAGTACTTTAAGTCCTATTTACCGTACCTACCGTAGATCATAATTTTAGTGATCGGGCCGTACGTTAGCCTAGTTTATGAGGAAGGAAGTTACTTAGTATTTACCTACTTGTTTGCAGTAATTTATGATGTCAATTTCAATTTTGATTGCAATTTACCGTTGAAATATAAATAAACAGCTATAATTCTAGAAATAGAATGTTATTTGCTAGTAAATAGAACTAAACTAAGAAGGAGTTCTTGATTTAGTAAGTAAAGGTAAAATTATAATTGGGTAAATAATCCATCCAATTTCAAGGTTACCTACTACCTGAGTATCTAATTTAAAGGACCTTAACTTCTTACTCATACTCTGTGATTTTACCTAATGTACTCTGTCACACAGCCCGTTGCTGATTGAAGGCGTCACGCAGCAAGCAAGCAAGCAGCAATGGCCTAACAAACAGGCAATTCTTTTACTGACATGTCTGGTCTATGTACATACTAATTAGGTGTTGCTGCTACTGCTGAAGTTCTGCCTGTCTAGCCTTGAGCTCTAAACTAGTATTTAGGCTAGCAAGCCGTCGTGCGGTCGTCATTTGCTAGTTTGAAAACAATTGACTGTGGTAAGTACAGAAAATGTTTACCGTTTTCTTCGACCTTTTTTGGTCGCGGTTATTTTATGTAATGTTCTCGTACCTACTAGGTTTCTTTCTTGCTAAAGAAGAGCTAGCCTGTAAGCCAGACATTTAGGTAAGCTTGGGGTCTGCCCGACATAGCTATTTTGGAACTCACTAGAATAGGCCTGTGGTTACCCCATCATTTATTAGTGTCAGTTTATGAGTAGAGCTTACTCATAAACTGACTGTCTGAATTGTGTGTGAGTCTGAATTTGGATTAGGATTAAACAAAAACGGAGTGTTAAAATTATAGTAGTAACAACGGTTTTATTTGCTAACGCTGTTGGACTAAAGGTTCCAGCGAAGACCTTACTCAAAACTTGGGAGCATAGAAATATCTATGCTTGAGCTACCTAATATTCCTAATGTGAAAAGTAGCTACATAGGTACTTCCGTTACCTTTATATCTCACTTCTTTCAAAAACTCGCACTCGCGTTTTGTTCCTGCTTTATTATACTTCCGGGTTTGAGACTATTAATTCACATTATTATATACTGATGTATCTGTGTTACCGGCCTTAGAATAGTACCAACCCATATCTTCCCGTGGGTGTCGTAAGGCTAAGGGAACTCACCAGGGAAGCGGGCAGCAGCTCTTCTCCTGTGAAATATCAAATCACTGCGATCCCCGACCCGTCTGCCAAGCGCGGGGATTACGGCAAAAACTTTGGAGGAGGCCTTTGTCCAGCAGTGGACCTCTATAGGCTGAAGAAGAAGATTCATGAATCTAAAATCGTGAATGTCGAGAAAAGTCATCCGTTCCAGCCAATGCTTCCTCCTAGAAAATAAAACTAGAACATTATAGTATTCTAAAGAAAAATCTGAAAGTACCACTCTGTGTTGGTACTAAACAAGACTGTTTGTACATGAATAACAAACACCACACGTGTCATGTGCGAAGAGTTAGACAGAGTTGTTATTATAGTAAAGTCATCATCATCATCGTCTCAGCGTTAATCCCAGCCGCATCCGAAGTTTTTTCAGCTTTGGAGTCTGGGGTCTGCTTTACCAGTCTTACCTGCTGATTTTAGGCTAAACTTCGATATTTTCCGTGAAGCGACTGGCGTCTGACCTCCACAACCCTAAGGCGATATCGAAGCATTGCAGTTAGACCAATTGTTGGACTTTTGAGGGCTCTAACAACCCGTAACGACTGACATTAGATGTTCGTATGGCAACCGGGTCCAACGGCTTAACGTGCTTTCCGAGGCACGGCCAGACCAGTGCAAATATTCGTATTTATGCATACAAATATTTGCACTGCGCGGGGATCGAACACGCGCCTCCTTGCGCACCGGCCGCGTTCTCTACCGCTACGCCACGGAGGCTGTCCTCTAAAGTGTTCACGTCAAGCCATAGTGAAGTGTTCACTCATATTTCGCAAGTTGAATAAGGCCCATGTAGTTAGGAGTCATAAGCCGGGACAACACCCAACACCAGGCTGTTACTTACTGTAAAATTCCTGATAAAAATATGTATATAATTATTATACCTACCACTTTGCAACTCTAAATAGCATATTGATTTAGTAAGAGAGTTTGTTTTGTTTTAGATGAATTAAAATTATCGTTGTTTTATAATTTCCAATTTAGAAGCAGAGCATTTATAACAGCTTCTTGCCTCTAGTTTTGTTCCTGTAACAGGGATGTACGTACACCCACTACCAAATGGGTAAAATATAACACCTATGTGTACCTACAAATAAATGAATTTGAAGTTAATTAGCTTAGTAATTGTAATGATTGGTTCTGGAATGAATATCAAAGGCGCGTCCAAAATAAGACGATGTCAAGTATTCTGATAGGGTGTTGAAAATACAGTCTAATCTACATATCACAATAAGATGCGTTTGACAACTTGTTAGCGTAGGTAAGATTGACAGTTAGCTAACCTTTGTGTTGATTTTAATTCCTTAAACCGATTGTACCTAACTTTCTCAGAATAACTTAGCTCACCAATCAACTTATTTAAATTATTATCAATAAATACGAGAGATGGGAGCGGAGGACTCTCCCAAAAAAGAACGAAGTTTACATAGTCCCCAGTTTTACCACCTTGGGCTTGCCGGGTTGATTGACCGCAGAGCTGCCGCACAGCCAGTCCTTCGCACTGAGTGACACTACTGCTGTCAACGACATAGCTAGGGTACCTATTTGCTTAGTAGGTGCCTACTTATAAAGCCACATGGGTTAGAAGGTTTTAAACATATAATCCTCATAGGTGCAGAGTTCTATTTTTATCTATCTAAGTATGAAGTAGGTAATAAACAAACCTTATGTCCATACATTCGAAGGATTTCTGATAAACCTGAGCATATCAGTACCTAATCAGATAAAAAAAGACAACTTCCGAAATATAGGTTCAATATTACAACTATTTTAATAAAAACCCCAAGCCGCTTTGCACATTTCTAAAGCGTGTTGAATCAGCTAAATATAATAATGGAAGAGATGATACAAAGTGTGGCCTCTCACTTACTCACGGTTTAATATTCGATACGGATCAAGTTTTACTGGTTTTTGTGACGACACGCGACGCTTCAACTTGTTTAGGCGTCTGCCGGCGGCCATGCGCTGTATTATGTATAATATCAATGCATTTTGCCAGCCATTTACTTAGCCAGTTTGTTTTAAATCCTCCATGGGATACCATATAGATGGGGATTACTAATAAAAGTATTAGTAATATTATTAACTAGTAGTTACCCTATTATTGTATGTAATAGATTCATGGCATGGGAATATTTTTTAGGCCCTTGCCGTTCACCGTTCGAGTTCTCACGTCGTCGTAGAGACGAGTCGACCGTTACAACTTTCAAGGCCCTGCCAATATTTTTTTGTATGTATGAATTTTAAGACTCCAAATGTTTCATTAAAACTCGGACAATCATTACTAAATTGATAAACCACATTGCTATCACTTATCAGAATCGTAACCAGCAAGAATATCGCAAGGTTTTCGATGTATCTTTTCAGCGATTGTATGTAGTGTAGATTTACGTCTAGATTTCAAAGATTCGTCATTATGACGAATGACATTAGAAATGGCGTTGA
>JADWQK010002367.1:0-26507 GCA_017933935.1 Sesamia nonagrioides
CTAGATACAACAACAGACAAACAAGCAACAAACAGAGTTATATTAATAGCGATAATTTAATCGCTATTAATATTACTCTGTCTGTCTGTCTGTTACGCTTTCACGTCTAAACCGCTGAACCGTTGACCTTGACAAATAACAGAATAGTTTTGATTCCGGACTTTTGAAGAGTTCTCTTGGAAACGCGATATAACCGAACTCCACGCGGGCGAAGCCGCGGGCGGAAAGCTAGTTTACCATATACCAGCTAGCCACGCTAAAAACCAGCAAAACGCAAAAATTCAAATATCATTTAAATGGAAATGTATATAAGTAAAATTTATTACCTAAAGAAAAGCCCCGGGTATAAAAGGGGGTAACAGCTCACATTTTTATGCATTGTTAAAAAAAGACAATTATAATATGAACTCATATAACGTGTCAGTAAGATAATCCTGGAGAAAGAACACAAACATTGTCTCGAGTTAATCAGAGCTATTCTTATTATTTAAATAGTCGTTTGCGGAATAATTACCCTGCTGAATTGGACCAGCGTACTTCACTTCGTAATTTGCTGCCGTTACTACTGGACCACCCACTGCTCTGTAATTTTATAATTTCAGGCTAATATTATCATAATAGGGTGGTATTCATATATGGAGTTATGGTGGTAGGATTTTATATGGAGTTTTTTGCCACATACCTTTATTATAGTCAAAACATTTCACATTTTTATTTGTATTTTGATTACCACAAACTGTAGCCAAATAAACGTTACCTTTTCCTTCTTTTACCGCTGCGGTTCATCATAAGTCTGAAACCACCTTAAGAAGCCAAAAGATAATATAAGGCTAGGAATGAATCTCGCGGGGACTCGTTAAGACTCGGCGTAAAGAGTTCGCTGGCTCATGAACGCCGATTGAGGTGACTTTTAACGCCAGCGCCGGCGGTGCCTTGTAAATAATTATGGGCTTAAATTGTTTGTACATTGCCTTCCACGTGATAACGTGACACAGGGAAATGAAATGTAGGTATTTGTTGGGTGTTTGTTATTTTCAATGAATTTTGTGATTTACATCGAATTTTTTGTTTGCTACTTTATTTTACCATGGATATTCAGTATATCATCTAAATATTTGATTTAGTATTTGATAGCTGAACTGGTTTATTCAGTACATTAAGCCGCCGTTCGTCTCAGCTATTACTCATGTATCATGGACCGTTGTTACAGGTCGTCACGGGCAGGAAAGTCTGACTACTTTGCGCCTTATCAAGAGTCTACTCAATAAGTGGGTTGGTTTGGTCAGATAGGCATTGCTTTAATTAAACTATGATGTAGCTACATGTTTCTCCATTTATAGAGTACAATAGTAACCGCACAATTAGTTAAACAAAAGAAACAAAAAACTTACAATGTTATTTATATTAAATTATAATTACTTTGCAGAAATTTTAATCAGATTTTCACTCTCCAAATTTATATTCCACGGTTATAAATCTACGTTTTCTAATAAGGATTCAGTATACTACTTAATAATATACTATTGTACTCTATACTAGTATTGTACATTTTTTTGAGTTTGTTTATAGTAAGTAGGTCATCCCAGAAGCTTGCCAACGTGCAGCCCGTGCTCAAAAACGGTACTCGTGCCGATCCTACTGAGCTACTGGCCGATTTCAGTAATCCCCACATTTTGCAAGATTATGGAGCATGTATTCAACTCGTGCCTTTTGGCGTAACCCTGGAAGGTAACGATCTCTTCAGTGACCGACAGTACGGGTTTCACCGCAATCGGTCAACTGGGGACCTATTAGTCTATGCCAGTCACTTGTGCAGCCAGGCGCTCGAGAAAAATGGGGAAGTGATTGCCGTCTCCCTAGATATCTTGAAGGCCTTCGACCGGGTATGGCACAAAAAAAAAAAAAGTATTTTACCTAGCCAGTCAGACCAGGGGAAGTCCGCTGGAAACTTACTCAAAAGGTCTGACCTTTTGAGTAAGTTTCCAGCGTACGGCATTTCCCCTGGTATGACTGGCTAGGTAAAATACTTTTCTTTTTTTTTTTATTAGTTATAAACTAGTGCTTGACTGCAATCCCGCCTGATGGTAAGCAGTGATGCAATCGTTGATGGTAAAGCGCACTAGCTTATTAAGCCTATTCACTCAAAAAAACTGAATGAATAGGAAGGAAGACGGCAGTTGAGCGAGGTGATGCAATGTTTAACCCAACAACACGACCAACGATGCTACGCCAGAGGATGATCTGGAGACCCTCCACGACCAAACTCCCGACACAACAACATTAGGCACATCGTACCCGGCACACGTCGCAACACAACTGCTCAGACCCGTCCTCCGTACGACTTCACCAGACATCATGCCGGAACACGACGGATCGCTTGGCGGTAAGACTTTGTCTGGTGGGTGGTAACTTATGATGTTGTTGCCTACCACCGAGAAACTTAAAAATACACGAGAAAATACTTCCTGACTAAACGGTCGCTCCGAGTTGTTATCGATGGATGCTCATAGGAGCCCATGTCGACTAATGCCGGTGTTCCTCAGGAGTCTGTTCTCTATGCAACTCTGTTCATGCTGTACATTAACGATCTGCTTATGCCCGGTATCTATGGGTATTCAGATGGCAGCACAGTTGGTGAGCAATATGGCTGGTGCAGTGGTTGAGTGATTGACTGCTGCATTGCGTGTCGCGGGTTTGATTCCCGTACGGAACAGATATTTGTTTGGCCTACAGGTAGCTGTTCCGTTGTTCCTGGCCTGGCTGTTTGTGTAAGTGAGTTTTAATGTATGTAAATGCACCCACTATACAGGGCAAATGCCTAATGTGCGGCAAGGTTTTTTTATTTTATTTAAAGTTGTGGAGCCGGGTGCTCGGGATAGTAAGGAATCAATCCGGTCCAGCTATGGTAGAGCGTATGAATGCAAAAAAGCCCGTTCATCTTGACTTCTATTTTTCGGAATATAGGTATCCTTGGTGTGCACCGACCGCTTTCAGATGTTGTGAGTTGAGATTTCCTCGAACCTAAACGTTGGTCGGTTCATTGAGTCCACAATCAAGGTGGCTGCCAGGAAACTTAGCGTCATTTCAAAGGTATGGTGGTACTTCACACTAGGACAGCCTTACACCATCAATACAACCTTGCTAATTTGTATTTGGTGGTGAGGCGTGCGAAGAGGCTAACTGGCGACCCAGATTTGATAAAAACGGTATCCAAAGTCTGGAACACAGGCGAAGAGTAGCCAACCTGTCTGTTTCCTGCAGAATGTATTTTGGAGTGTGTGCGGGGGAATTGCATGTCTAAATTCCCCCATCTTCGTTACAGCATCTGATGACCCAAGACGAAGGGATTAGCTACGTCTTTTATACCCCGTATATTGAGGGATTGGACAATTCGCTAGCGACGGTGTTTCAGTCTGACTACAATTAAAGTGTCTTCTAGGCTTTTAATAAACCAGCGCGCTTTACGTTCAATGATTGCATCACTGCTTACCATCAGGCGGGATTGCGGTCAAGCACTAGTTTATAATTATAAAAAATAAATGTTTCACTAATAGGAAGCTACAGTAATAACGAGTGGCTTAGTAAATACGAGTATTTGATATTAAAACTAGAAATGTCACATTGACAAAGTCAAAAGCTAAAAAATATTCACAACATTTCCCTGTACTCATTATTTTAGCATAAAGCCAGAGCCAGATTCTGGCCCTGAATATTATTTTGATTTTTAATACTTTTATCAAAATCAAAATAATAGGTACTTATTTGTATGAGTTGTAAATACCAAGAAGAGTATAAATATGGTTGCATTAAAATAAATATTAATCATGAACGAGGTAAACACAAATGATTTGATTAATTATGTATATTTTAAACTGAATTGACAGTCTCCGTGGCGTAGCGGTAGCGGACGTGGCCGCTGCGCAAGGTGGCGCGGGTTCGATCCCCGCACAGTGCAAGTATTTGTATGTATGAATATGAATATTTGCACTGGTCTGGTCGTGCCTCGGAAAGCACGTTAAGCCGTTGGTCCCGGTTGCCATACAAACATCTAGTGGCAGCCGTTACGGGTTGTTGGAGCCCTCAAAAGTCCAACAATTGGTCTAACTGCAATGCTTCGATGTCGCCTTCGGGTTGTGGAGGTCAGACGGCAGTCTCTTCACGGAAAATGTCTAAGTTCAACCATATCAGCAGTTGAACTGGTAAAGCGGACCCCAGACTCCAAAACTGAAAAGGTTTCGGATGCGACTGGGATTAACGCTGTGATGATGATGATGATTTTAAACTGAATGATGATAAATAAATAAAGACCGAACAAGAGCGTGTTTGGCCACACTCAGTGTAGGGCTTCATAGTTTCCCGTTACTCACAATAACTGTGCACACCGAGTTAAAGAAATGGTCTATTTGTCACATTGAGTTGACGTACATTAGGACCCTGATTACCCGGACTAATTGTTGTCGGCAGGCACCCGGATATTACACGCGCGCCTCAAAGATATGTCAGCACATCGTGACGGGGTCCACGAAGACCGATGTCTCTTGGGTCAGGGTTGCGGGTTGGTTAAGCAAAAAACCATGGCCTTGGCCGTCGCACAGGCAACTGAAAAAACACGGGTGGGTTTTAGTCAGTAAAAGTCTGACACGCCCTTCCGCTCCGTCCAGAGCGGGAGAGGTGATTTGATGATTTCCCATCCCAACAAAAAAAAAAAAAGGAACTTCCGGATAACTCAACTTATGAAGAAAGGCGGGCTTTTTCCATACATATGTAGTATGTACGAATATAAATTTTTAATGTCAGGTGTTGATTAAAAACAACAAATTCATATCAGTGATAATCAAAGTTAGTTCTTAAAGGGCAGGGTCCAGTAAAGGACACGTGCGACAAGGATGACACTTCGTGTACATTAGGTGTAGTTAATTATGCCCGGCCAGGTCATGGTGGAAAACGATCTTTTCCTGATTGGCCTGGGTCTTGGATGTTTATCTATATATGTATCTATTATAAAATTTAGTATCCTTGAGTTAGTATCCCATAACACAAGTCTCGAACTTACTTTGGGGCTAGCTCAATCTGTGTGATTTGTCCGTATATATTTATTTATTATTTATTTATTTATTTATCTATAGTATCTAAAGTTTTTATCTTAATGTAGTATTGTATATGTCTATATAGGCCCTGATGCCTGACATAAATGGATAAATAAATGTAAGCGCGGAGGGCGTGGATGGCACGAGTGAGTGGCGTTATGCCAGTTCCGACGCGTTCATGTTAGGATAAACTCGACACGGTTGGCAATCTGGATAATCGCGTATCTGGATAACTGAGGTACGGATAATCGGGGTCCTACTGCACGATGTAAGTACGGAATCCTCAATACGGGCTCAGAAATGATGGTAATAACTAAAGAAATAGTTATTGATTCCAACTAGGTACACATATGGAAAGTTCAAAAAAATGTTTTTTTTTTTTTTAATAGTTATAAACTAGTGCTTGACTGCAATCCCGCCTGATGGTAAGCAGTGATGCAATCGTTGATGGTAAAGCACACTAGCTTATTAAGCCTATTCACTCAAAAAAACTGAGTGAATAGGAAGGAAGACGGCAGTTGAGCGAGGTGATGCAATGTTTAACCCAACAACACGACCAACGATGCTGCGCCAGAGGATGATCTGGAGAGCCTTCACGACCAAACTCCCGACACAACAACATTAGGCACATCGTACCCGGCACACATCGCAACACAACTGCTCAGACCCGTTCTCCGTACGGCTTCACCAGACATCATGCCGGAACACGACGAATCGCTTGGCGGCAAGACTTTGTCTGGTGGGTGGTAACTTATGCCGGCGGCTGATGTTGTTGCCTACCACCGAGAAAATGTTTTCATTTGAGTCCCTCCACTTCAGCCGAAAGACGTCCACACGGTGCTGGACAAAGGCCTCCCCCAAGGATCTCCACGACGACCGGTCTGGCGCCTCCTGCATCTAGCGATTTCCCGCGACCTTCACTTGGTCGTCGGTCCACCTTGTCGGGGGCCTACCAGCGCTGCGTCTTCCGGTGCGTGATCGCCACTCGAGAACCCGTCGGCCCCACCGGCTTCGGTCTTAAGGGCCCACTGCCGGCCCACTGCCGGCCCACTGCCGGCCCACTGCCACTTTAGTGTTGCAATTCTTCGGGCTATTTCGGTTACTTTCGTTCTTCTGCGGATCTCCGTGAATGGAATGAATCTCCGTGGATCTGAGTGTTTACCTAAATATGGACAATGAAAAAATTTCAAAGAAAACGAGAGATCAACTGAACAATTTGTTTATTTAATCCGACCCCATCAACAAAGGAAAAATCTTAACAGGGTGAAGTAATGCAAAGTACGGACGACAGCAGGCCAAGCTACCTGGAAGAGTAAAAGCTTTAGAGATAAAACTGAAAATCTAATAAAGAAATCTGACAGATCGTAGTAGCTTGATGTGCTGTTGTCTGTACAGCGCCATCTCTCGGGGAATTAGGTTACTAATTTGTACAAACTAGACGGGTTATGTATGTTGGATTTTCGGTGGTAATATTATAAATGCGAAAGTAACTCTGTCTGTCTGTCTGTTACGCTTTCCTGCTTAAACCTCTCACCCGATTTTGATGACATTTGGCACAGACAATCTTTAGACCCTGAGAAAGGACGTAGGCTACCTTTTATCCCAGAAAAAAATGATATTCCAGAGGGAAATCTAAAAAGCGCGATATAACCGAACTCCACGCGGGCGAAGCCGCGGGCGGAAAGCTAGTATTATAATAAAAAAAGTTCCACTTCTGATTTTTGTCTTATTTTTTAAACTTATGGTTCAATAGTTAGAGGGACACGAAGGAGGGCAGCAATTTTTTTTAACTTTTTTAGCGATCATTTCCAAAAATATTAAAAATATTGCGTGGAGTTCGGTTATATCGCGTTTTTTAGATTTCCCTCGGGAATATCAATTTTTTCCAGGATAAAAGGTAGCCTATGTTCTTTCTCAGGGTCTAATGATTGTCTGTGCCAAATTTCATCAAAATCGGTTGAGAGGTTTAAGCGGGAAAGCGTAACAGACAGATAGAGTTACTTTCGCATTTATAATACACACATCAAAAGTGTCTAGGGATCAAGCATTTTTATGCGGATTTCTTGAGATTGAGATGTGGCTTTGTAATAAATTTATGATTTTATAAATTTATATGGATCCTTTTTGGTGCATTTCATAATTTGAATCAGGAACTGTGAATCAAATTCGAGTAAAAGATGAAAATCAGCTGTCAATATTTTCCCTATAAAAACATACAACGCATTGAAGACATTATTAGTGCTACTGTTTCCCTACTACTGATTAAAACCAACGTTATTATGGAGCGGCGACGTCATTTAAGCAGGGAAGAAATGCTCAGAGCCGTGGGAATGATAGAAGCTGGTTCCCGGCAACGTACTGTGGCTTTAGCTCTGAATACAAGTCAGAGTGTTATCAGTCGACTTTGGACACGTTACCGAAGCACTGGTACCGTGGCTGAGCGCCATGGAGGACGGTATCGCTGCACCACACGGAGACAAGACCGATACATTCAAATCTTAACTCGAAGAGCTCCAACAATAACCGCCATGATGTTAGCCGTGAGGCTTCATCACTCTTCAGGGAACTTAATTAGCGACCAAACAGTCAGAAACCGCTTGCATGAAGTGAACCTTCATTCCCGAAGACCGCTACGGGTACCACCTATAGCAATGCACAATCGTAGGATTCGATATCAATGGGCTCTTGAACACAGAAATTGGGCAGAAGAACAATGGCGTTTCGTGTGCTTTTCTGATGAGTCTCGTTTTGGTATGAGACCGGATACAAGACGTATACGACACTGGAGAACCCCTGGACGCCAACAGCGATTAAAATCCTGCCAGGAAGTCCATCCTTATAGTGGTGGAACCATCATGGTATGGGCGGGTATTTGGATCGGCGGAAGAACTGAGTTGATTTGGATCAGAGGCAACCTCAACGCTCAAATTTATGCTGAAACGATTGTATCAGACGTCATCGTTCCTCTACAAGTGCAAATCGGTCCCTTATTTCAGTTAATGCATGATAATGCACGACCGCACACCGCAAGAGTTGTAAGACAGACTCTCGCCGCAGCTAACATCAAATCAAATCAAATCAAATCATTTATTTCAAATAAACCAGTTACAGGCACTTTTGAATTGTCAGAAGGTCGGTCAGTCAATAAGATGAAGCTAGTCGCCCATTCCAAAGAGTAGGTACCTATGGAGAAGAACGGGCAAGAAACTCCATGGACACTCTTTTAAATTTTTAAGCTATTGTTACAAATATTTGATTATATCATTCATGTTGAAATCAACCGCGTGAGAACGATGCAGAAATATATTGTACGCTGAGAGCGTCCATTATGGAAAACATACAAAAATCAATTCAGAAATTAAAATACGCCGTGGCAGCTAAGAGATGACCAGTCCCCTCCGACGGCGTCCGTTCACGAACATGACGTATGGATCAGCATCATTCAGCTCAACCATATCGAAGGGAACCCAATGACCCAAAACACACGCCACCATCAGCGAGACATTTGAGTGAGCATGACATACTCTCAACAGCCAGAGCACAATTAAGTCAATAAAAAGACTAACCCAACAAATAAATGCCTTACAGCACATTCGTACATTGTGCTCACACGTTTGCCATGCAATTATACAATACTAAGAAATTGAATCTACACAATGCTAAGATAGTTTTGTCCAAGGTTCAGCAGCTCCAACAGTGTTCCCGAATCTGTGGAAAGTTTAACTCCTGTGCAGCTGCAGCTGCACAAGTGCCGAACACCTCTGTCAGCGATACAATCCCGTAACGTACAATATGCTTGGCTACATAGTGTGTAATACAGGCTTTGACTAAATAACATAAACAATTACATATTAAAACTACAAGAGGAAAAATCAAAGAACAATCATTGTATAGAAATCGGACGCAGCTCAAGCCCAAGCCTTTTTGTCCTCAATATCCTGCCCTGGCCTGCTCAGTCGCCAGACTTGAACCCGATTGAGCATGCATGGGATATGCTACAGAGAAGAGCTCTGCCGAATATGGAGGGTATCCAGTCGCAAGAAGACCTTTTTTTGTTGTTGCAACGAACATGGGCGGCCATTCCACAGCGTGATTTGGATGAACTCATTTTGAGTATGCCAAACCGATGTTCTTGTGTTGTTAGTGTTCGCGGTAGAAACACGGATTATTAATTGTTTAAGTTACCCAATAAAATTTTAGAGAAAACTGTTATTTCAGTCTTTTTTTCGAACTTTTGTGTTAGTGGTTCAAATGTCAAATATCCCTTTATTAGGAAAATGGCAAATTTCTTTATTAATGCAAAGGTGACTTGGTTTATCGTTACTGTGACAAACGAAAACACTTTATTTGATGAATCCTTAAAGAAAATTTTAATTAATATCAATCAGGAGAAAAGTTATTGCAAAAATATATGTTGATCCCTAGACACTTTTGATGTGTGTATTAGTATGGATATCAAAAATGATTCGAGCTGTTTCGATATAGCACATACCGGTCCCGGTTCTTTTAACTCAGTAAAAGTCTTAACTACGCGAAGTAGCTCAAGGCGTACTACTTACTAATTTATATAAACTAGATGGGTTATGTATGTTAAATTTTCGGTGGTAATTTTGGATTTCGTGAACCTAATTTATTAATTCTTCTTCTATATCAAAAAAATACGTTCATGATAATAAAATATGTAATTTAATATAAAAAATGCGTACATATTTTGTAAAATTTTTCAAAAGCTGTTCAACCCATCAACTTGAATAAATTTTGATAGAAAATATTTATAAAGTTCTACTTTTGAGACTTTTTTAAACGTATAGTTTAAAAGTTAGAGGGGGGGGGGGACGCATTTATTTACTTTTGATTAATTATTTTCGAAAATATTAACCATAAAAAATAATTCGAGTAAACCCCTATTCCTTTTTAAATACCTTCTTCTTCTTCTGCAGACTATAGATGTCCACTGCTGGACAAAGGCCTCCCCCAAGGCTTTCCACGCCGACCGGTCTTATGCTGCCTGCATCCATGGGCTTCCCGCGACCTTAAGCCCATAACTTTAAATACCTATCCGACAATATATCACACGTCTAATCCCACTTTACGTATGGGAATAATTCTAATGAAACATTTTTTTTTCTATTGTTACCAAATTTCAGCTATCTAGTGCTAACAGTCACTGAGATTATCCGCGGACGGACAGCCAGACAGACAGACTTGGCAAAACTATAAGGTTTTCTACTTTACTACGGAACCCAAAAAAGGAAATTGTTAAATTTCACAACGTACAGTTATTTTGACAGTCAATTCATAATTAAAAACACTGTCAAATAAATAAGTCAGTATAATTTTTCATTCAGAATCAGATTCAGGCATCAGAGTGCCGTGAAAGATTCGTATCAAAGACTGCTATTTTAAAGTCTCTTCTATGGTATTCTTTTCTCTCTTCTATACTATCCTAATCTTTTATTACAACAAGCAATTCTCATGCCACTTGTACCACAAATAATAAAATGCAATACCCCCGTATTCTTCGTTTTTTTTTTTAATTATTATAAACTAGTGCTTGACTGTGTAATTGTACCTAAACTATCCTAGGCTGATAAAATTTTCGTTTTTCCTAATTGTGATAATATTACAGTTAAATACGGCTCTCCCTGTGGGAGAGGAAACACGCCCCAACCCCGCGTGTAACTGTAGGAATTCGTCACCAGACTTGGTTATCCTCCCACCGATATAAGAAATGAATTCCCATGAATTAATCCCCCTGTTCCCGCTTATAAAGTTAGAGGAACAAGGAGCGGACAAAAGGAAGTTAATATGGGAAATCACAGTTAGGACACACAAGTATACAATTTATAATAATAGTAGTAATATGATATGACGCTAAGAAGACGAGAGGAAAAGCAAAGATATATAATGTAATATATTAAGAACTATTATATAAATGCTGCACGCGGGCTGTCTCGGTCATCTGTAATAAATCTTATTATGTGGCGGGGTGAGGGATCGTTACGCTTGCACTTTATAAGTAATTTTAGATCACGTTACTTTATCTACTACGGATTATACCCACTTTAGTGAAGCTGGGAACCGTTATATTAACGTATGCTTCGTTGCACGTGTTCTGTTAGACCTAACGCATAGAACCTCTGAGGATACTATTACGATTCTAACAGAACACGCTCCCTAGACACTAAATAAATGTCTTTCTCCACCCTAGGTCAATGAAACTGCTAAGTTCATTGTTGTCGAGGAAGACAAGTTCTGAGTTTATGATTCGCAAACATATTATTTGATTGACACCCTTGACAAACCGTCCCGATTCTAAGGTATTACACAAGTTAGTACAAGCGTACCGTAGACTCAGTCTCTAGCAGAACTCATTGCGATTATACAGGCCGCACACCGAAGTGGAATCTCGTCATCTTCACATTCCCTTAATCTGCCCAAGTCGAAAGACGCATTGCATCTTGTAGTACTCGTGTTTCGATAAATAGTGACGATTCAGAAATATGTCCTATCAAGAGCGGACGGGTTGGATTTTATCGAAATACGTTCCCTAGTGTCTTTTGGCACCTACTGATTCAGTTAGTGGTACTTTGTAAAGCCTACTCCACTCCCTGGGAATGTGTGCGCGTCAAATCTTCACGCAAGTGTTCTGTGACAAGACCTTTTTGGAAGCGGACATTATCAATAACGTTTGGCTGGTAATCTGATTCTAGATAGGCGGTTTGCCTAGTTAGATTTAAATGAGCTGCGTGTATTACAGTTCTGCCCTCCTGTTATAGTCAGTAGTCGTCAGGAGTCTAGAGTCCAGAGCATCAGGGCTCATGGTCAAGTTAGGTGGAGGGCGGTCTCCATACATACGATCCTTCCCCTATAGCCAACCGAAGCTGATAAATACCCGCTAAGGTAAGGACCAGGATATGGGCACATAAAACTAGACAAATCGGCTCCAATGATTGAATACAATCACATAAATGGTTTATCTGGAGTCAGTCTGGAATAAATTATCATTAGTAGCTTCTCTGCTGCATCACCCGTACTGAGTCCATACTATAAATGCATTTATAATAATAAATAGGGACACGTATCTGTCTGCTTAATTACAGGAACTATAGTAACTTTATCAGCCTGGGATAATTATTACAATAAATGACTCACCCAATCACGCCAACACTTACACGCACTTAATATTCTATATTATATTATACTATACTAATCTAGTCTGGGCTTTAACCCGACTATGTCTGACGTAATTATTTCACTCACTACTTCGCGATATACTAGGACATAGGCTACTTCCCAAATCTCCTAAATTAACTAGCCTGGACACTAGCCCTCGCCCTATCGCAGTTCAAGATCGACCCTCAACCGTCGCTTGTCGCGGCCAGAAACCAACTGCCTTTTCACCGTCTCTCCGTTTAAAATTCATAAAACCCCACGCTACCAAAAGGTCCATGCTGGAGTCATTCTACCATTTTTTTATGTAGCCGTCCGTCAATTGTCCCAATTGCACATGTTTGGGAGGCCGACCTCTTCAGTAATTTCTACAGAATACGTCGGCTTAAATTGCTCTAAGTTATTGCTAACATCTGCAGGCAGCACCCCGACCTTCTCAGAATTTGTCCAAAATCTTAAAATGTTTTATTCTAAGGGCTAGGGGCTCGGAATGCCCATAAAATATGAACGAATAGCTTTCTAAGACGTTGTTTTTGCTCTTAATTACGGTCGGCTGACAGGCCATAAGATTAGAAATTAATGCATTCGTAAGTGGTTGCCATCGTATGACTTGTTATTTTTAAACTATTGATATAACGTATGTGGCCAGTAGTCACAACTGCAATCCCGCCTGATGGTAAGCAGTGATGCAATCGTTGATGGTAAAACGCACTAGTTTATTAAGCCTACTCACTTAAAAAAAAACTAAGGAATAGGAAGGATGACGGCAGTTGAGCGAGGTGACGCAATGTTAAACCCAAGACCAACACGACCAAACGAAGCTGCGCTAGAGCGAGATTGATCTGGAGACTCTCCACGACCAAACTCCCAACACAACAACATTAGGCGCATCGTACCCGCCACGCATCGCAACACAACTGCTCAGACTCGTCCTCCGTACGGCTTCACCAGACATCATGCCGAAACACGACGCATCGCTTGGCGGCAAGAACTTGTCTGGTGGGTGGTAACTACCCCTAATAATACCTACCTACCTGTTTCTCGCTATTGTATAACAATGGTCAGTAATAATGCATGGACACGATATACAAAATGGCGCCGAAACTAAACTAATTTTAAGTTAACTGCATCTTTTTCTTTCTATTACATTAAGAACAGGACAGAAGATAAAATGTCAGTTTACACCTGTCAAATTAAGATACTCCATAGACAGTTTAGACGCAATTATAAACATGGCGACTAAAAATACGCCAGTTTACTTCAGGAGCGCACTAATTTGATAAGTCTAAACTGACATTTTATCTTCTGTCCTTTTCCTGATTTTAGAAATAAAAAGATGCAGTTAACTTAAAATTGGTTTAGTTTTTGAAAAACAGAATCGGCGCCAATGTATATATCTCTATAACTTCCCCCGAATATTTGAAAGAACATTGGCCAAACATTGAATACCTGCCAGCATTATGTGGTCTTCGTGGCTAACAGACCGTTATTAATAAAACCGGGTAGACATCAATTATTGTTGAATATGGCACCCCTAAAGACCGATACGACGTACGATTTATGATTCGTAAAATTAGTGATTATGTTCAGTTTTATTGACACGTGTTAAAGCGTTTAAATAACGGTTGTACTATTGATCGCTACTATTATATAAAACTAGCGAACCGCCCCGGTTTCGCACGGGTAGAATGCTTATTGTACTAAATACACTCCAGAAAAACTGAACGTTGTATAAAAAAACATAGCGGCCCGCCGATCCCGCCACGTACCGCCATGAACGTGACGCCACGCGATTTTTAAACCTGTATGTATTTATAAAAATATTCACTTAAATCATATGCTGTAAAGGGCAATATAGATCTATATTAAATCAACAATGTATTAATTAAGGTATTAAATTCGATAAGGATTAATGCTGTATTAGTTAAAATTGAGAAAATTAGGCGGTATTTGTCTTAAAAAGTATTATTATTCTCTTTATTTTTCTATATGTACATATTATTTTACATTTTTAAATATTTATATAAATAAATAAAAAAAACATATAAAAATATAAAAAAATAGTAGCCCACCGGTATCGGGAACAGGGTCCAAGCTACCGGCGGTCAGGGCTCCAGAGAGAGGAACTTCCTGACGATGCGAGCCGTGTCCAGCAGTACCGCTTTCTGAATCAAGCCCTTGATCCAGCTGCCTAACGAGAGCCTCCTGAGGTGTTGGTCGAGGCTCTTGGCTATTAAGCCATTGGCTGTCACGACTATCGGTACAATGATTGCTGAATCCACCTCCCACATGTCGACAACCTCGTGAGCCAAATCAAGATACTTGGTTTGTTTATCTTTCTCAGCTTTCACGAGGTTCTCATCATGTGGGATGGTTATGTCAACAATCATTACACGCCGCTCTGATCGATCCACCAGCACTATATCAGGCTTATTGGCAATAATAGTCCTGTCAGTGATGATGGATCGATCCCAGTACAATGTGATATGGCCATTTTCGAGAACTGGGTCGGGCATATACCTGTAGTACGGCACCTCCGATTCCACAAGTTTGTATTTAAGAGCAAGTTGCTGGTGAATTATCCTGGCTACAAGGTTGTGTCTATGCAAGTACTCTCCGTTAGCTAGACGAGAACACCCGGAAATGATGAGTCTAATTGATTCTCCCGGTCGGTGACATGCCCGACAGATGTCAACTGTGCCGTCTTTCACAATGAATCTCCGGTAATTGTTCGTCATCATAACTTCGTCCATAATTGCAAAGACAAAACCTTCGGTCTCCCCAAAGAGGTCACCGAAACGTAGCCAGGCTACGGACGCTTGAAAATCTACATCGGGCCCGTGTAGGGCTCGGAAAAAGCGTCCGTGAAGCTCTTTGCTCTTCCATACCTCCATGCGATCGTTTGTGTCAAGCACTACTGGTTTACGCCAGTTCTCTTTAGCCAAGGAGAGCGGAGTGAGGCCCTTGTCAGCCGCGACCACTTCTCGATGCATCCCCACGTCGGTTTCTAGAAAATAGTCCCTGAGACTGCATATCTCGCGATTGTGGAGAGTCTTGGCGTTTAAAAAGCCACGACCTCTACATTTTCGCGGGATATACAGCCTCATAACTGATGACCGTGGGTGATGCAATCGATTTGCAGTCAGTAGCGTACGGACCCTCTGATCCAGGGCGTCAAGCTCGGTTTGAGTCCATTTGAGTATGCCGAAAGAGTACATCAATACCGGCATGACCCAACCGTTGAAAGCGCGCACTTTATTTCCGCCTGATAGAAGACTATTAAGTACTTTCTTCAGGCGGCCGAAGAAGCGTTCTTTCAACGATTGCTTCATGTCAGTAACATTGATACCCAACGCTTCCGCTTATTATTATTATTATTATATTGATATTATTATTCAACTCGTGTCTCTTGGCGTAACCCTGGAAAGTAACGATCTCTTCAGTGACCGACAATACGGGTTTCACCGCAATCGGTCATTGAGATTATCCGCGGACGGACAGCCAGACAGACATACTTGGCAAAACTATATATATTAAATCAACAATGTATTTGTTGACGCTTCCTGGAAGGGTCACTGCATTCTCCTATCAACCCCAGGGTCTCAAAGCAGGGAAAACAAACATGCAAGCACTAACCTGGATCCAGCTGGACAGGAAAAGGAGTCACCAACGACAGGGCAGGCGCCGGCCGGTCAGCTATCTCCTTCACGTGGACTTGATGCTGCTTGTTCACTGCCTACACTCGTCAAGCACAGACACACCACCAATATGGAAACTGAGGGTTTATTAGGCCAGCGAAGCCCTTAGGAAGTCAGATATTCGATATTATTTAGAATACACGCGGCGTTGGATGAGCTGAGATCGCCATCTTTTTTTGTACTAGTTCTTTTTCTTGGCACTCTTGAGAGAGGCGCCACCAGCACGAGTTAAGCGAAGCCCGCGCTTATTTTTATCGTCGTTGACGCAACAAGGATGGACAATGGAAATGCATGGATAAATTATTAGGATAGTTAATGCTCACACATTTCCCCCCACCTGAAATCCACAAGGGTTTCAAGAAGAATGCGAAAAATTAAGAGTGAAATCAGCAATAGCTGGACTATGAGCTACTGCCGAAAAGATGCATAAAATTCTAGTTAATAAGGGTAAATAATTGGTGGCTTATTTTAAATAACCTAAAGACAGTGTGTACTTATACTCTAGTTAGGTATATAAAAGGAAAATAAACTAATTATTTGGTAAGGGACAAACCTTTACCACCGGCCTACGAAACGTCTTTCCGTTAGCAGTTTGGAGAGTAAATAAATATATAATATTTTTAAAATAAGATTCTTTTTTTTATCCAGTGTATTTATTTAAAAAAAAAAATAGAAGTCTCATTGTAGACTTTTTTAGTGTAGTATCTATAATCTATATATTTGCTATAAGATTCTATGTCTTCGCTAAATAACAAACAAGTATTATAAAGGAAGCCTAAAGGAGTGTTACAACGCAGCGTTTCTCCGCTCGTGTGTAAATCCCTTAAAAATCGAGTCTGCCTATTATTTTTTTAATAAATGTTGTTATTTTTAATAAAAAAGAGAAACAATGAAGTGTGTAATGCATTACATATTATGAATTATTAAAAATAAATGCATGTTTGTAGTTGGGTTTTGACTAGTTTCGTTATGATTATGACTAAATACAGTAATGCATATTTTTTAGTTTACATAAAGATTTTTACGGAAATATCTACCTAAAATCTACATAGTGTAGGTTATGGTTTTAAGCCCCAGCAGAAGGCGTGTTAACAAGGTCAATAACAAGTACAGACGACAGCACATTAAGTTACTACAATCTGTCAGATTTCTTTATTAGATTTCAACTTTATTGCTAAGGCATTAAGGCTCAAGACTGATTGGGAATATTTGAGAGTTTAGGACAGGGGTGGCCAACTTGAGTAGACTTAAGGTGTACTGTTTACCAAAGAAACCTTGTGCGATCTACCAAACACACGTACTACTTGAAATCATAAATCAACAGCGTAGTTTTAAGATCGACTGGACTAGCAGTCGCGATCGCACTCGACTGGACTAGCAGTCGCGATCGACTGGACTAGCAGTCGCGATCGACTGGACTAGCAGTCGCGATCGACTGGACTAGCAGTCGCGATCGACTGGACTAGCAGTCGCGATCGACTGGACTAGCAGTCGCGATCGACTGGACTAGCAGTCGCGATCGACTGGACTAGCAGTCGCGATCGACTGGACTCGCAGTCGCGATCGCCTGGACTAGTAGTCGCGATCGATTTCCCTATTAACAAACTGGTCATGGTTACATTGATTATTATTTTATTACTGATAGATCTCGTACTTATAACATGACATAAAACATTAAGTAAATAATTATCTTCCGTCATAAAACTTTTATGAATTTAATTTAATAATTGTATAATAATAATTGTTAAATAATTTTGTACTATTATCACAATTTCAGAATATATAATAAATAAAATGTTATTATCCTCTTAAAATATGCTTTGGTTTTAAAATATTATTTCTCAATAAGTTAAAATTGACCTATTTTGACTAGCAAGTCTTTTTTTTCAAATTTAGAAAACGATTAAACGCTTGTTTATATGATTTTCCTAAGGCTGGAGCATCATCTTTAAGCATAATTGGGATAACATAACGCCCATCGGAGGTGCGATGCGTGCCTTCTTTATATTTTTGTTCGCATTTTTCATCCTCGGGGCCGGAAATTTTACATTTCGGCGGCTCCTCGGACTCCCAAAACCGTTGAACGATCTACTGACCACTTATCACCCAGCCGAATACACTAGAGAGTGCGCATGGAAAGCCCGGGCCTGGACTGAAACGTGAGCCAGTATATAACTGGTCAAAACAGTCTACTCCTAACAACAGATCGATCGGACCGGATTTATCAAAGTCCTGGTCGGCGAGATCCAGATGTGTAAACTTATCCTTGACGATTGTCGGCAACGACACTGAAGGAATCAGGGATGTGATTTTAGGTAGAACCACTAATGGAATATCAAACTGAGGAGTGTCACTCAATCGAGGTATTATTGAACCGAAGGTGTGACCTTTAATGCTACACACATAATTTTGACCGATGCCACTTACATTTAGTTTACATTTCTTGATATGTAAACCTAATTGTCGCGCACAGCTACCTGTAATACATGAATCCATCGAGCCACTGTCGATAATTGTACGGACATACTGCCACGAACCATCCGATCGCTTCAAACGAACTACTGCTGTACCAAGAATTTTTGTGCTAATAGGTTGATTTGAACTGTTTGACTGGGTAGCACTAGTTAGAGTAGTGTTCATATCGGGATGCTGGGATGAATCCAGTTCACTAGTATGAGACAGTAAACTCTGATGCTCTTCATGTAACAAAGTATTATGCTTTGCATTACAAATGAAACATGTTGACTTAGATTTACAATCGGTAACAGTGTGACCCGGCCTTAAGCAGTTTTGACATAATTTTAAATCTTTAACTAATTGTTGTCGCTGTGTCATATTCATAGAACGCAATTTACTACAACGGTAGATTGAATGATTTTCATTACAACACACACCAACAAACTGACTAACTTTATTATTATTGTTGGAAGAAATTAGAGATGCTTTTGGTTGACGCGATAAATAATCTTTATTTGTATTAGGCCGATTTTGTGTACTTGTAGAATTTGATGATGGAATATTAACTGGTTGGCTAACTTCTAATACTTTTATGTAATTTTGTAAATAAGTAATGAAGTTATTAAATTTCGGAATTTCTTCAGTGTTTTGTAATTCAAACCTTTTTTTTTGTTTCTGTATCTAAAGGTCTAGACGCAATGTAGAATAAAATAAATTCGCATAAATCATCAATACACAAACCGCGCAAGGCACTAACGCATTCATAAAGTGTGTTAGATAACTCAGATAAGTCAGACAAAGATGGTTTTTGTATGGGATTAATTTTAATTATTTTTTCTAAATAAGCTGTTGCAAGAATACGTTTGTTGTCATATCTGTCCAGTAAAGTTGCAAAAACCACTGAATAATTTGCCGATGTCACAGGCACGCCCTTCGCTAATGTCAGTGCATAACCAGATAAACATGACAGCAAATAGTGAAATTTCTCAGTGTCGGACAATGAACTATTATTATGAACAAGTGCTGTATAACTATCTTTAAATGTTTGCCACTTCTCTAGATTACCATCAAACTTTGGAAGTTCCAGTTTAGGCAACCTCACCTGCGAACGCACGTGACCTTGACCTAATTCCGGGCGACAGTCGCTACCTGCGCTCGCATCGAGAGAATCCGCAAACTCGATAACACAGTAATACAATTCATCGAATGACAGTAACACTTTATGATCGATAACAAACGAAGGTTTAAGCTTTAATTGCAACTGGTTAACATCATCGTTGCATTCCAAAAATCTATTACGAATCTCGTCAATCTTTTTGTACCTACCTCGAAAAGCTGCAAATTTAGTTTTAGTTTCTTTAACTGTTTTGGCTAAATCGTAAAGTATCTGCATACTTGTATACTCATATTCCCGCCTTTTAATAGCGGTCATTAATTCCACTTCGCTCATAGTTTACGTGGTATACGATATCCGCACGCTCAAAAAGATAAAAGTTATAAAAGTAGGTAAAACGGAAAAAACGTAAGCCGGTATGTAGGCAGCAATGCACGCGCGAACGTATTGAATGAAATCCAAGCACACACGTCTCAAAGTTATTTGTTAGAATATAAGTTTTGACTTTGAGGTAGTTCAAAGCTAATCCGTCTCCCGCCGGAGACAAATACTACGATTGTAGGTACTTCGGTACTAAATTCGAGAAACTTCGAACTCACGTTTTTTAAAAGTAATTTATGCAATTTGTTATTTAATACAAATAAATGCAGCTTATTACAAGGGAATTAACGAGGTATGAATGTACGATTGAATAGTCAATCGGTCTCAAATAAGAAACAATAACTAGGTATCATGGAATGACCTAGGTTTTATTTAGACACTTAGAGCTTGAAAGGCAAATTGAAATTGCCTTAAGTAGGTAAGTATACAAATAAATTATAATTGGGATTACGTATTTAACGTAATAACGAGAATGGAAAGATTTAATTTCCGATAGTAGGTAATTTTGAAATAATTACGCGAGGAAGATTCCTCACAGGAGGCACCATAATAAATGTTGACGCTTCCTGGAAGGGTCACTGCATTCTCCTATCAACCCCAGGGTCTCAAAGCAGGGAAAACAAACATGCAAAGCACTAACCTGGATCCAGCTGGACAGGAAAAGGAGTCACCAACGACGGGGCAGGCGCCGGCCGGTCAGCTATCTCCTTCACGTGGACTTGATGCTGCTTGTTCACTGCCTACACTCGTCAAGCACAGACACACCACCAATATGGAAACTGAGGGTTCATTTGGCCAGTGAAGCCCTTAGGAAGTCAGATATTCGATATTATTTAGAATACACGCGGCGTCGTATGAGCTGAGTTCGCCATCTTTTTTATTGTACTAGTTCTTTTTCTTGGCACTCTTGAGAGAGGCGCCACCAGCACGAGTTAAGCGAAGCCCGCGCTTATTTTTATCGTCGTTGACGCAACAAGGATGGACAATGGAAATGCATGGATAAATTATTAGGATAGTTAATGCTCACACAGTATTAATTAAGGTATTAAATTCGATAAGGATTAATGCTGTATTAGTTAAAATTGAGAAAATTAGGCGGTATTTGTCGTAAAAAGTAAATGACAAAAAATGTTATTGTAGGATATCCATAAGAGGTATGGATATACCATCGCGTGTTTTTTTGTAGACCTTTTCAATGTGTCCAATATTTAGTACATTATTTTGATAAATAAGGCTTCTCTCGGTGGTAGGCAACAACATCAGCCGTCGGCATAAGTTACCACCTACCAGACAAAGTCTTGCCGCCAAGCGATTCGTCGTGTTCCGGCATGATGTCTGGTGAAGCCGTACGGAGGACGGGTCTGAGCAGTTGTGTTGCGATGTGTGGCGGGTACGATGCGCCAAATGTTGTTGTGTCGGAAGTTTGGTCGTGGAGAGTCTCCAGATCAATCTCCCTCTAGCGCAGCATTGTTTGGTCGTGTTGGTCTTGGGTTTAACATTGCATCACCTCGCTCAACTGCCGTCATCCTTCCTATTCCTAAATTTTTTAAGTGAATAGGCTTAATAAACTAGTGCGCTTTACCATCAACGATTGCATCACTGCTTGTCATCAGGCGGGATTGCAGTCAAGCGCTAGTTTATAATTATTAATAAAAAAAAAACTCGTAGGGTTCAGCCTGCGTTTTACTGCAAATGCGGCAAAAATGTAATTATTTACGACATCACTTAGAAACCTCTATAATTAAAAATCAAACGAACTTACCAAGTGAAGTTCGATGATAATTATGTGAGCAGCTTCTTTCGACGCGATTTGGTTAACAAATTGTAGATGTGTACCACGCATCAGCCTATCACACGGATTTTTTAAATACATTTTTTTTTTTTTAACACTGGCAACTTACTTTTACCCCCACTACCCCCACTCTGCTGCTGCTGCCGGTTCGAACGGTCGGCGCGATCTGCTCCTCATTTTAGTTGAAAGTATAATTATATATGTATATTTTGTATTTGTATGTATGTAGGGTAGGGCATAAGTACTTATAGCAAAATGTAATATAATAGGGTGGGTGTATATAAATCGCGTCGAAAGAAGCTGCTCACATAATTATCATCGAACTTCACTTGGTAAGTTCGTTTGATTTTTAATTATGTTTCGCAGCTTCTTTCTTTGCGATTTGGTTAACAAATTGTAGGATGTTTAGAGGTGACAAATATAAAATATACCTATATACTTAGGTACTTAAGTTTTTATAAAACAAATTATTTCATAATAAATGAATAGTTTTTACTAATATTATATGAAATTTTCGAACACCTCTTTATAAGCAAATCATAACAGATGTTCATTTAACAGATAAACGTAACAACAGATTTACATGTGTTAATCTGTAGAATTTAATATTGAGCTTGCAAATTATCCTCGACTATCGATTTTTTATCAGCAGTATTTCTAATCACACCAATACTGACACCTGAGCTGCTGGCTCTGGATGTGGCTGCATGACGAGTACTATGCGCACTAAATATACAAATATCAATACCACTCTTTTTGTAATATTTTCTTAATCAAACAACCGTTGGGATGACACCTTCTTATAAGGTTTCTTGTAACTGATGAATAAATAATCATTATTAGTCTGTCGAATGGAATTTGTTTTATTTATATAGTCATGTAAACAGGTAGCTGGACATATATTAGGTTTTTCATTACAGAAAGGTAATTTCAAAAAGGGTTGAAAAGAATTCGGTTTCGAGGTGTTTATTAAATCAGGATTTTAATGGTAATTAGGTTTTGATTAATGACATTAATATTGCTTATTTTTATTTGTGAAAAATGTTTATACTCTATGAACAGTTACTAGAGCCAACAAGTTAAGTGAATACTTTGAAAGAGTTTCCACCTGGAAACTCTTTCAAAGTATTCACTTCGTTCAGATAAATAGCCAAGAACAGTATCAGTGTCCCAAGTCATATTATACCTTGGTTGACATGGTCTTGATCTGAAAACTCTTTTCATAAACCTTTTTATTCGCGAGTCCTGTAATATATTTGGAAATAATATTGACAGGGCGATTTGTACGAGTTAATTGTGCCTTATTTGGCACCTTTATCAAATACTTTTGTAAGGAAATCTAAAATTACGGTAACATTGGTATCCAAATAGTCACAACCGCTTTGTTTACAATATTCTAACCAGGGTCTAATACAAGTGTCATATTGCTTGTACGTGTTATCTAAAAGCGAATTGATCATAATGCTAACCGTCCTCACTGGTATTAATATCTTCAGATATTTTTGCCGGATAACCTTGCGGCAACTAAGCGAAGTGTCTTGTGAAGATTGTTGGGTGTTCCGAAAGGAGCTGACAAAAGATTAACGTCAGGACTGAAATGTATAAAGGATGGGCAGGCTAGTCTTAAACAAAGGAAACGAGGGTTGTTATGACCAATATGGTACAACTACTGCTTCTTCTGCCTTGTCGGCTTATATTTTTCGTAACACTTTTAAAATTAAAATAAAGGGGGGAAAAGCATAAAAATATAATTATGTCCAGGACACAGTAAAGGCGTCGATAGTCCATGCGTCAGGGTCGATCTTCCAAGTAATATACATTTGGCACTACAGCGACTCTCTTAACTAATCTATTTCAAAAAAGGCCAAACACCTGACAAAACTTTTTCGAAAGCATAGTCTGCCAATTCCCATTCCGTATCCTGAAATGCCTTTCTAGACAAAATATCGGCCTCACAGTTATCTTTGGTATTTATGTAAGATACAAAAATATATATCTTTCGGGACACACACCATTGCCAGATTTCTCTGGATACATTATTTAAATGTGGGTTCTGCACGTTTCCCATACTTTGGATGCAACAAATAGCCGTTGTATTGTCGATTCTCAATAAAATGTCTACTTACATTATAAAGATCCTTTGCAAAAACCTTAAGTGCGAGGAAAACAGCTTTTAATTCTAATTCATTTATGTGTGAACAAGATTCGTCATTTTTCCAATAACCGGACGCTTCCTTATTATTACAAAAAGCGCCCCAACCAGTTAAACTCGAATCGGAAAATATTTCGAAACTAAATTGATTAAATCTAAAAGGCGAACAAGCACTATCAATGTGATTTAACCACAAACAAAAATCATCTTGCAATTTTTAAAATTACTGGGTAGGTGAATAATTTGTTCTTGTTGAATAACTGTCATTATTTTGTAAACACAGGTACTTATGACGTTCAAACAATTTAGTGTATAACCCAGAATATTGAACCGCAGGGCAATACAAACCGGCAGACCAATTTATTCTAGCAAAATTGCGAAGTTTGCATTTTCGTTTGTGTGTCCTTTTCTGTTCTTTTTGTCAGGAAGGTATAGTGTCATAAGTTTTGAATCGTAAATAAAACCTTAAAATTTGCATTGTTGTTTTGGGGTAAGTGAACTTTTTTCTGTGTTGATTATAAAACCTAGATCTGTCAAAACTTTCATTGTGTAATTAACGTTATCGTTACATTCTATATATGATTGGCCGAAACAAAGGATATCGTTTAAATATATAGCGAATATGTAATCTTTATTTCGTAAGTATTCTATTACGGGTTTAAGTAATTTAGTAAAAACGTATGGTGCTGTACATAACCTGTACATAACTAGTAACAAGTACATAAACCAAATGGGAGGCAAGTGAATTCGTACAATCACCGGTGAGAGTTTTGATAAGTGCGTGATTTGAAGCGCAAGTATTTTCGATGTGATTTAGTAACATTGATTAAAAAATAAGCGTCTTTTAAATCGATAGATGCCATGAAACAGTTTGGTGTTATTAATTTTGAGGCAGTGCGATAATCTTCTATCTTAAAATGACTTTCCTGTTTAGGTTTTTATTTTTTTTAACTATTAGTTTAAGTTGATTTTTGTGTCTTTTGCGTAACCTTACGGGCCTCTGCCGATTTTTGCACATTATTGGCATGTTTTACTTTTTCGGACATAAAAAAAAAAAAAAAATATTTATCTGTGCATGAATTTACGAGGGTATCTCGAAGACCGGTACTTATGGATGAAATAACAAATTTCTTTCCCATTTTGGTTGCAGTTTTCGAAATTAGACTTCAATAACCGGAGCTAACGCTGCGAGTGCAGTACCTATTTATTTCTGCCTATACATAAGCGAGAAATCCCGTTTTTAAGAGTTCCGTCAATGCGGTTTTTACCCTCCGGATTTAATAGAGGCGGTACCAACAATTAACAATTTTTTGGGAAAAAATATTCCTTTGTTAGTTATTCCTTGACCTCCTTGCAGATGTAGTATAAATCTTTTTTCTCCGTTAAGTTTCGGTACTAAGAATACACCAGATACAAATTGAGTTTTCGTAAGTACATTTACGAATTGCCCCAATTTTAAGTAATTTAATTAAAGATTTTTGAAAATCTGCGGCCTCTTGGGGTGATTTTTTATATGAAACAATACTGTTACTCTGGACTGGTGGGTTATTGAAAGGAATAGTGTAGCCTTCGGCCCATAATAAGACAATAGGATCATTTGTAATGTTCGCCCACCTTTGTGAGAAAAAACGTAAACGTCCTGCGTACAGTACCTCTTTTTTCGTTAGCGGCGAGCTTGGACGTTTCTGCCACGACGCGGCGGTGAGGCGTGCGGCGGCGGTGAGCGCTCGCGGGCTGCTCTGCGCGGCGGTGGTGGCCTGGTGGCGGGGCCCGGCTGCTCTGCTGCTGGTGCTGGCGGTGAGGCGTGCGGCGGCGGTAAGCGCTCGCGGGCTGCTCTGCGCGGCGGTGGTGGCGGAGCCCGGCTGCTCTGCTGCTGGTGCTGGCGGTGGCCGGGCTGACTCTTCCGTGCATACTGCTTGCCCGCTGCTTTTGATGCAGGGGTTTGAAGTTTAGTCTCCGGTTCTGGCGCTTCACCTAGCAACGCTAGGATGTCAGTGTCCAGGACGGTGTCTTCGACTGCGCCCGTCAAGCCATCAGCGTCAGTATCTTGCATTGGCGGCGGGTCAGGAACAGTCTCCACGCCAGCCACTGCAGCTTCGGTTTCGAGTTGGTATGAGCAGCCAGCAAGAACGAAAACTTCTTGTAAAAACTTTGAGGGTAAAAGCCCAGAGTAATGGCAGTTACGCATCAGTTTATAATAAAAGTGGATGGATACAACCCAGTTATTCATACTAAATAAGTATAAACGGCAGTTGTTCGCATCTTTGAGGGTAAAAGCCCAGAGTATTGGCAGTTACGCATCAGTTTATAATAAAAGTGGATGGATACAACCCAGTTATTCATACTAAATAAGTATAAACGGCAGTTGTTCGCATCTTTGATGGTAAAAGCCCAGAGTATTGGCAGTTACGCATCAGTTTATAATAAAAGTGGATGGATACAACCCAGTTATTCATACTAAATAAATATAAACGGCAGTTGTTCGCATCTTTGAGGGTAAAAGCCCAGAGTATTGGCAGTTACGCATCAGTTTATAATAAAAGTGGATGGATACAACCCAGTTATTCATACTAAATAAGTATAAACGGTAGTTGTTCGCATCTTTGAGGGTAAAAGCCCAGAGTAATGGCAGTTACGCATCAGTTTATAATAA
>JADWQK010001086.1:0-49821 GCA_017933935.1 Sesamia nonagrioides
GATGCTGCCCCAAGAGAGATTGATCTGGAGACCCTCCACGACCAAACTCCCAACACAACAACATTTGGTGCATCGTACCCGGCACACATCGCAACTCAACTGTTCGACCTGTCCTCCGTACGGCTTTACCAGACATCATGCCGGAATACAACGAATCGCTTGGCGGCAAGACTTTGCCTGGTGGGTGGTTAGTTCTGCCGGCAGTCGATGTTATGGCCTACCATCGAAAGATAAATAAATTATATTACCATTGAGATATAGACAAATCATTTGTGTACATCAGTCACCTCACAACTCAGGTTCGGTTAAAAACTTGCGTCAGACACTAGTTTTCTGGCATTTTTGCTAAGCCGGGCTGTTTATGTTGGCATTTTTTTACATGGGACTTTATAGTTTCTATTTGATTTTTATTTGTTTCTTTTACCCTATGGTAAACAGATGTAGGTTCTTTCAGTTTTTTTTCTTTTTGAATCCAAAACATGTCAAAGCGGCAGTGCTTCGCGGAAGCCTTCGTCTAGCAGTGGACAGTGTTTCCACTCAAATCAAACAATACTGATTACAAAATACATACACTAATATAGCCCTTCACAGGAGATGTAATAGTGCAGAAATATGTGTACACAGAGTCAGGCATGGACCTGAAAATGTCATATATTTCCAAAAAATCCTGATCCTCAATGCCATCGCGATTAAGTTGAAAATGTAGTAGGTACTTAAAGAAATCTGACAGATTGTAGTAGCTTGATTTGCTGTCGCCTGTACAATCTCCTTGCCCTTAGTGTCATAATCAATAAGACAGCGATCCGACACGACCAGAGAGTGATTATAGTCTAATACAAAATAGCCAAAAGCCCAGTACCATATATAACATAAAAAGAGAAATTTTAAAAATTAATTTTGAGAATTTACCTAATCTATTGATGTACGGACGACAGCAGGTCAAGCTACCCTAAACTGTCAGATATTCCCAATCAACCTTGAGCCTTAATGCTTTTGCGATAAAGTTGACAATCTAAACTGTCAAGCCCCATCTACTTTTCTTAACGGAGACCCAGATCAGATGTTCGTCTGATGCGGCATACCTCAGCTACCCGGGATACTCTTTGGAGCATCATTTCCTGCAGCGCGCCGGGGTCTGAGTGTATGTCCGCTATGACATCTGTTGCCGGCACCTCCTTCACCTCGAAGACCCTCACTTCTCGTCCCTATGGCTGTTGGTTGACACTGGTGTGGACAAAATTGTTTACACCTGTGTCTACCGATCGCACAGCGGTGATCAGGAGACAACTCGATTATTTGACCACCTCAGTGAGGCTGCTGACAATGCGCTGCATCGGCACCCTGACGCTCAGTTCGTCGCTCTGGGTGACTTCAACGCCTGCCACCAGGACTGGCTCTTCCTATACCGACCACGCTGGGAGAGAGGCGCGAAACTTCGCGCTTTTAATGGGCCTTTCCCAGCTGGTAGAGCAAGCGACTAGGGTGCCTGATGTAGTTGGTCATACTGCCAACTGTTTGGACCTTCTGCTGACCACTGATCCGGAGAGATGTGTTGTAACAGTTTCCTCACCGTTGGGAACTTCAGACCACTGTCTGGTGAAGTCTGTTTCGTCCTTCTCCCCACCAGATCATGACTCTCGTGGTGAACGGCGAATGTGGCGATACAGGTCAGCGGATTGGGATGAGATGGTCTCATCCCAATCCGCTGACAATCAGTTGAGCTGTGCGGTCGCTATAACCGATGTGGTGCGTCAAGCTATGGAGTATTTTATCCCATTCAATGACGTGCCCGTCGGTGGCTCGGCTCGCCCATGGTTCAATGCCGATTGTGTCCAAGCTGAACAGCGTAAGCACACGGCATTTCTCGCCTGGGTTGACGCTCGTGACCGCGGAGCTCTGGATCTAAGCTCAAAGAAGAGAGCCTTTAACCGTGCTGCCAAGTCTTACAAAAAGGCGCTCAAGAGGCTCGCTTCGACCGCATTACCCATACTGGCAACAAGTTATCTGCGCAGCCATCCGGTAGCAGATCTTTTTGGTCCCTTACCAAATCGGTTGAGGCGAACTTCTGTCGGCCCACACTGCCTCCGCTGGTTAGGCCTAATGGAACACTGGCTCATACGGCGAGAGAGAAAGCAGGTCTCTTTGCATCTCTCTTTGCCCATAATTCGCGTCTTGATACTGGCAGTGCTACTCCATCTAATTTACCTCATTGCGCAGCTTCAATGCCTGAGGTTCGCCTTAGTAACAAGGAGGTTCTGAGAGTACTGTGTCGTCTGGACGTGAATAAGGCTAGTGGTCCAGATGGTATACCAGCGATTGTTCTTAAAGCGACAAGCGGACCCCGGGCTCCAACGCGAAAGCCGCGGACGCAACCGGGATAAACGCTGAGATGATGATAGTTCTTAAAGCATGTGCACCCGAGTTGTCTCCTGTATTGACGCGCTTGTATCGCCTCTCATTTAGGACTGGTATAGTGCCCAAGTCCTGGAAGCTTGCTAACGTGCAGCCCGTGCCCAAAAAAGGTAGTCGTGCCGATCCTGCCAACTATCGGCCGATTTCGATCACCTCCATACTTTGCAAAATTATGGAGCGTGTATTAAACTCGCGCCTCTTGGCATACCTGGAAGGTAACGATATCCTCAGTGACCGACAGTACAGGTTTCGCCGCAATCGGTCGACTGGGGACCTACTAGTGTATGCCACTCACTTGTGGGGCGAGGCCCTCGAGAAGAATGGGGAAGCGATTGCTGTCTCCCTTGATGTCTCGAAGGCCTTCGACCGGGTATGGCACGCTGGCCCTTTGAGTAAGCTTCCAGCGTACGGCATTTCTTTTTTTTTTTTACGCTGGGGAATGCCTTTACGCACTGTACCCCGAAGGGCGTGTGTGGGACTCGCCCAGCCGAAGCCGGGAATACCCACTAAACCCACAGCGACACTCCGGCGTCGCCATACTGGCGGGGGAGTGGGAAACTAGCGCAGCCTGAGCTACCTCTCCCCCGCCGGCGAAACCCGCCTAGTAGGGCGGGCCCTCAATTGCCCCTCCTGGGGAGGGGCCGTGGCTCCCGCGTGATGAGCGATGTAAGGCGGGCGTCGGCCTCACGCCCGCCGCTCACCTCAGGGAGGGAGAAAGCGGGCGAAATCCCGCCTTCTCCCCCTACGCCGCCTGCGGAGCGCCGGAGCGAGGGGATCCTCCTCCCGCTCGCGCTCCGCGGCCTCCTTCTGCGACATCACGACCTCGCAGAAGGAGGCCATCGCCACCCAAGCCTCCTCGCTCCCCACCATCGCTCTGACGATGGCGGGCAGCGAGAGGTCCCCTCCAACCGCCGCGACAAGATCGCGGCGCGGCACGGCCCACGACGGGCACACCGCGAGGGTGTGTTCCGCCGTGTCCTCCGCCGCGCCACAACCATGGCACGACGGTGTCTCCTCTCGTCCTATCCGGTGCAGGTACCTGCCGAAGCAGCCGTGACCAGAGAGCACCTGCACCAGACGGAAGGAGAGGAATCCGTGACGCCTGTCGAGCCAGTCCTTTAGGACCGGCCCGACGGCGTCGAGGGTACGGCGGCCGAACACCGCGGAGGCGAGGTCCCGCGTCCAATGCTGGACGATGGCGTCCCTCGCCTCCCGGCGGACGGCTTCCCTCACTTCTGGGGCCGGACGCTCGCCCAGCGCCCTGCGCCCCGCCGTCCACTCGTACACTCTGGCGAGCACCCACGCCTCGAGCTCCCAAGGCGGGTGCCCGCCAGAGCGCACGCCGCTGCGAAGCCCACCGTGCGGTAGGCCCGCGATGCCCGCTGGGCGATGGCCCTTTGGGGCGTCCGAAGGGCGGTGAGGTTCTCCCTCCTATTGATGGAGTCCGCCCAAATAGGGGCCCCATAAAGGGCCATACTCCGCAGTATGCCGGCGTATAGACGCCGGCACCGCATGCTGGCCCCCCCCAGGTTTGGCATCAGCCACGAGAGGGCTCCCGCAGCCTTCAGCAGGCGCGTCGACAGCCCGCTGAAATGCGGGCCGAAGCGCCACCTGCTGTCCAACGTGAGGCCCAGATACTTCATCTGGGCCTCGACCCTGATCCTGACGCCCTCCACAAAAATGTGGGCGTCAGGTGGGGGGCGCTGCCGGGGGCCGTGAAAGAACACGGCCTCCGTTTTGTGCAGCGCCACCCTCAAGCCCAGGCGGCGGATCCTTCCCGCCACCAAGGATCCGCCCGCCGACGCTAAACTGGCCGCCTCCCGGAAGGTGCTCCTGCGGGAAGTGAGGAGAGTGTCATCTGCATAGCAGATGACACCCGTGCCTCGAAGGAGGGTTCCCCGCAGGAGCCAGTCATAACCGACGTTCCACAGAAGAGGCCCTAAAACAGACCCCTGTGGAACGCCGGCTTCAGCAGCGTATCGCCGGAGCTGGCCAGCCCCGTCTACGAGGAGGACAGCACGGTCCTCCAAGTAGCTGGCCAGTACGGCATTTCCCCTAGCCTGACTGGCTGGGTAAAAGACTTCCTGACTGAACGGTCCCTCCGAGTTGTTGTCAACGGATGCTCATTTGAACCCATGTCAACTAATGCCGGTGTTCCTCAGGGGTCTGTTCTCTCTGCAACTCTGTTCTTGCTGCATATTAATGATCTGCTGATGCCCGGTATCTATGGGTATGCAGATGACAGCACAGTTGTAGGGAGATACCTGCCGGATGCTCGGGCTAGTAGGGAATCAATCAGGTCCTAAAGAGAGGCCATGGTTGAGCGAACGAGTGTTGCACTGCAGGCAGTCTCCGAATGGGGCAATGCCTATCTTGTAGCATTCAATACCGCCAAAACACAGGCGTGTCTTTTCACCGCCAAAAGGAGCCCGTTCACAAGATGTTCGTTCGTTCGTTGGAGTGTTCCGACCGCCTTCAGCTTTTGGCTGTTGAAATTTCCTCCAACCTTAACTTTGGGCGGTTCATTGAGTCCAAGGCCAAGGCCAGGAAACTTGGCGTTATCGCAAAAGTCCGACAGTACTTCACACCTGGGCAGCTTCTAATGTTATACAAAGCACAGGTCCATTCATGTGTGGAGTACTGCAGCCACATTTGGGCTGGTGCTGCTAAGTGTCACCTGGCTACTTTGGATTCAATGGAGAGGCGTGCGAAGAGGCTGATTGGTGACCCTGATCTAACTCGAGATGTTCTCCAAAGCCTAGAGCACAGGCGTAGAGTAGCCAGCCTTTCGGTGTTCTATAGGATGCATTTTGAGGAGTGTGCGAGGGAATTGCATGATTTAATTCCCCCATGTCCGTTCCACCATCGGACGACCCGTCGTACGGCTAGTTTCCACCCTTACGTTGTTAACACTACTACGATCTGAACGAAGCGTTTCGCCTCCTCCTTTATACCGCGTACATCGAGGGACTGGAACAATTTGCCAGCGACGGTGTTTCCCTCGGACTAAAATTTGAGTGCGCTTTACCATCAACGATTGCGTCACTGCTTGTCATCAGGCAGGATTGCGGTTAAGCGCTAGTTTATAATATATAAAAAAAAAAGTCTAATAAGGAAATCTGACAGGTTGTAAATAGTAACTTCATGTGCTGTCATCTGTACTAGCAGATGTGCTTACCCCTTCGAGATATATAACGTTAATGTTATAATTACTTATTTTACAGGTACTCTTTTCTCCATCAGCGTGTTCAGTAGGAAGCTAAAGGCGGATGATGCTGTGCTCGGTCTGATATCAACTAGCAGTAAGATCTGTGGAGCGCTAGTCTTGGCGTTCGCTAGGAACGATTATGAAGTGTACTTATGTGAGTTTGCTTGTTTATTATCATCGACATATACTGATGGACATGCCTTAGAGATGTGAATTGTGGCACTCCAAAAGAAAGAGAAGAAACGAAGTTTCGCTCTATCTTTATCTCTCTCAAAATCATCAATTATCTATGAGGAAAGAGATAGTGTTAGATCGAAAGCATAGGCCATCTCTCTCACTCTTTTCAAACCAAAAAAATACTGCAGATTATAAGCGTACGGCATGTCCATTAGTATATGTCGCTGTTTATTATTATCATAAATAGTTTGTCTATGGAACATCGTTGTTATAAAAAAAAGTCAAGGAATGGTAAAATCCTGCCAGGGCTGCGGATTGTTTAAAAGAGATACCGTAGTCCGCGCGCACAGGCAAGTGAAGGAACGCGGGTGGGTTTTAGTCAGTAAAAATGTGACACGCCCTTCCAGTCCGCCCAGAACGGGACAGGTCATTTGATGACTATCCACAAAAAAGGGATAGTTGATTAAAAATTTTTAGATGTTATTCCTATAAGTTACATTTTTTTTTCAGAATTTGCGTTTATAAATAAGAAAGAAAAAAATAGAAAGAGAAATAAATTAACTTTCTTATTTCATCATCATTAAACATTTTATCGGCCCACTGCTGGGCATAGGTCTTCTGTCTGTTGCTCAATGCAGGTTGGCGATTTCAGACTTAAAGTCCAGGTTTCCTCAAGATGTTTTCCTTCGCCTTATAATCAGTCATCGATGTCCAAAATATACTTAGAAAGTACATATAACTTAGAAAAGTCACATTGGTACTTGCCTAGCCTGGAATCGAACCAGCACACTCGTACTTGATAGGCTGATATTTTAACCACTAGGCCACCACGACTTATGGTTAGGTATGGCCACAGATTATAAACTGGTTCTTCTGCCATAGATGAGGTCTGTTGAGGTCTATTGGTGGGGTATGCTGCTCAAATTATAAATATATGTACATACCTACTTAAAAACTCGTATAATAGGGTATTTGACTAAAAATACTAATTAGTCCGTCAATCAGATTTCCAAAAAATACTAGACACGTATTTTTTCTTTTTTCATATAAACAAAAAATTAAGACGACACAGCGCGTTGAAAACTCGTGTGACGTCACTGCACGTTACACTTTTTAGCGGCCAGTGACGTCACCAGCCACCACTCCTGATCTTTGATGCCTTTTATATTTGTCAATTTTATTGATTTGATAAAACAAAATATACGTGTCTAGTATTTTTTGGAAATCTGACTGACGGACTAATTAGTTTTTTTTAGTCTAACACCTTATTGTATATTTTTCTTAAAAAAAAAACTCTGTCCCACAGAGCACACTAGGAATCACTATTATAGAGAATAGAATAGAATACTCTTTATTATGTACACCATATAGATTACAGAAACAAATATAAAGATTTTACATTAAGGGTGACACAATAGGCGGTCTTATCGCTAAGAGCGATATTATTATATGTCGTCAAAATATACAATATGTTAAGAAAACCCTGTCCGACCCGTAAGGATAGTAAAGGTTAGGTAAACACGTGATCAAATAACATATGAAATTTTACATAATCATCATAGTAACAATACTAGTGAATTTTGAAATAATCTTTTTTTCCCGCGAATTAATTCCAACTTCCCCAAAATTTGGTAATTTTTAAAAAGTGACAACATTATTTTTGACGGTATAATTCTGAGCGAATAGCGATGCGACCGCGTGCCGCGTGCCTTGCCCCTCTTCGCCCGCGCCTGTATGGCCTACCGTACATGTTTTAAGTTACCTCTTTTTGCGAAATAATATTTTTAGGGTATTTGTAGGCATTAGTAGAATCAGTTACCGATACCTAACAATACCTTTACGGATCGGACAGGGTTTTCTTTACATATTGTCTATAATTAGGTATACCTATGGCTTTTCTTTTTCAGCTCCCCTATTGGAAATATTAAACGGTACGTCTGCAATCGCTCTACGATCAATCGCATCAAAACTAGTTTCTTATCAAGAATTAGGTAAGTCTCAAACAATTAATAAATTAGCCCAGATCAATTCTGCTGGATAATTGCGTAATACACTATGAGTAGCGATAAGTTTCATTTTGACAGTTCAATAGCATTCTATGCGTAATTTACCTTGTTGAGCAGACATTATTTTCGACCATAATTATGCTTAGGGTTTCAGTGCGTGATCAAATCACAAGTGAGGAGATCCGAAGAAGAACAAGAGTAACCGACATAGCCCGAAAAATTGCAGTACTTACGTGGCAGTGGGCCGGGCACATTGCCCGTAGGACTGATGCCCGATGGGAACATTCGGTGTTCTCGAGTAGCGACCATGCACTGGAAGACGCAGCGTGTGTAGGTCCCCGACAAGGACCGATAGATAACCTTCCTTGGGGGCTAGGTTCCTTGTGGGAGGCCTATGTCCTAGTCCTAAAGTGCCTATGTCGTTTTTCAGCAGAAATGATGATGATATTTATTTTTGATTCCAATAGTGTGTTACGCAATTAGGGTACTGGCCGTTTTACCTTTAATCTCAGACTGACACTGTGTCCTTTTGCTCAGAATTCTTAAAATCCGTAGGTAGCACCTAAAACGCAATTAACATTGTTACTTTTATGCCATTATAAATTGATATACAAAAAGCTTCCGAACATTGCTTTCTAGCATGTCATGAAGACATCTAAGAGTCATTAGTAATATTTTATTTTATTTTTTGACAGTAAAGTCTTTTATGAATATTTTGCTCAGTAATTTTGATTCAAAAAGAACTGTTAACACGTTCGCTGCGTAACATTTTTCAGTGCACTTTCAGCTGGTGCGTCAAGAGGTCATTTTGGCACATAGAAGACTTTCCTGCAGTGCGTCGTGTGGTCTAATTAACCTCAAAAGTTTCTGTTTTGATATGGGTTTATTCAGTACCTCATATAGTTATTTTAATATTTTTTTTATATACAGGTCAAAGACCAATAAATAAGCAATATATAACCAGCTGCGTTTTTAGTTCGCTCTTTGCGTCTGTGCTACAGAAGAGAAATAATTTATGAATTCATTTTGACCACACAACGCACTAAATATAACAAAAAACTAGTGATGGGAGGCACGGAGCACCTAATTACTATCGAGAATGTTGATCTTGTATCGAATTGAATGTTGTATCGAGAACAGTAAAAAAATCCTTAATTTGAATAATAGAGAAAATTTTTTAAAACAAATTTGTTCTATTATATATATTTTTACGTACTGAGAATATAAATATAATATTTAATATAAACTTGATCACTTTCTATTTACATACCGAATACATTTGTAGAATATGTGAAAATGTTTAATGCAAACAAAACTCTTGATTCTTGTTTGTTAATTTTTATTATTCAAAAAATAAATTATATAATTACTTGTGTTCTTCATTGAAACATGGCAAACATAAATGATTTTGACAGAGAGTAGGCACTTTTTTTACTTTTCCCCTGCTTCAATACTAGAAAGCCTTAATCTTAATTTATTGTAACAGCCAGTGCATCTTGTAAATATATCATAAATTTGTTCCGCTCAAAACAACACGTCGTCGCGGATGACGACGCGCACACCACTAACGTCACAAAATGGCGCCCGCGCATCATCTAGTGCGGATGTGGGGTGCGGGGAGCGCGTGGTCATATTGACCACACACCGCACCAGATTTAAATATTTTTTTCATCCCACCATCTCGGAAAGAGTATTTTTAATCTTCAATATCTGACTGGAAAAGCCGTTTTTATTCTCTAGAGGATAAAGTAAATTGAATTTAGAACATCGTGTGCACTAAGTTTGTAAATTTAAAAAAAAACATTAAACCTATTTACTGTTACCTCTATGGTGCCGAATATATCATACAACTTTTTTTTAATTTGTTAAAAACTCAGACTCGGAACCTTCTTGGTGTTCTTTTTTCAATTTTCTTTGTACGCGGTTCTTTACGCGGCATTTTTTCACGTCATTGTTAAACCTTATATTAAAAAAAAGAAACTTGAAAATAAGTGAAAAACTAAAATGAGTGATTCTAGCGACGAGGAAGTTTGTTTGACGCCAACAGAATTGACTGAAACTGTTAATAATGCGCAAATGAGCTTTCTACCTCAACAATCACACGAGAAGTATTTAAAACAGTACGATATGTTCAACACGTGGCGACTAGCAAAAGGAGCCAAAACTTTCTCAGAAAACGTTTTGCTGGCATATTTTATAGAATTATCCGAGAACAAGAAAGCAATCACTCTATGGAGTACGTATTCGATGCTAAAAGCAACAATAAAGATGAAAAAAGACATACATATCGATACCTATCCTAAATTAGTAGCATTTTTAAAAAGAGCCTCATCTGGTCATCATCCAAAAAAAATCGAAGGTTTTCACAGTATCTGATATTGAAAAGTTTCTTAACGAAGCACCCGATTCCGTATATTTGGCGGCAAAAGTAAGTCAGTTGCACATTCAGTATCTACTTAAGTACATATATTAATCTCAATTAACCTTTGGAGCGCATCGCCTCCCGCGCTCGCGAATCCCCAAAGCGATCGCGAAATTATTGCAATGTTTTTTTCATTACGACTTAGGTTAGAAAACATCATAATACTCGTATGTTCCTTATTTATATGTAATAAATTATACACCATAACAAAGCTGAGAATATGGGTCATGATTGTAGCATATTAATTTTAATCACGTATTACGTTTTTATAATGAAAATATAAAATTATTACCTTTGTTTATGTTTTTTCGTAGGTCATCCATAACATTTTTGTCACAAAACTTCACAATTATTCACAAAAACCACAATCTCACTACATCACTGATAACACTAATACATTACGCGACGATTACATGCATTTATTTTGTACAACACTGGCTAATAACTTTATAATAATCATTTGTTTACGAAACAAAAAACGGCGGCATTTTGTTTAGTTTCCGTCGGCCCGTAAACTACTGGTTACTCAGTTTCGGCGCAAGAGGGCGCTAGTGGGCGGAGTGATGTACATTCGAGTAGACTAATAATTACACTTTTTTGCTAGTTTCGGGATAATGGAATATTTTTGGTATAAAATACAAGTCAATATTTATACATTGTTGTTAGTTTTGGGTTGAAACTCAAATCAAACAAGGAAAAAAAGAAATGCAAAATATACGAATAATCATCCCCAAGCCATTACGCGTACTTATGTATCTATGTGATTTTTTATTATGCTGAGTACGAAATATTACAGGGCGTTAAATTTGATTATTGTAACACTCACCTATAATAATAACTTCATTTCTATTAAACATAAAGATATTTTTTAGCGTATTTCAATAACATGTGATGTATTCATATGATGATTATATTGACCGTAATGGACAGTTATTAGGTACATCGATTACCAAAAAAAGTAGTGTAATCTATTCTAATATATAAAGCTGAAGAGTTTGTTTGTTTGTTTGAAAGCGCTAATCTCAGGAACTACTGGTCCGATTTGATTTTTTTTTTTCGTTGGACAGCCCATTAATCCAGAAAGGCTTTAGGCTATATAACATCATTCTGCGATCAATAGGAGCAGAGCATAACTAACTCCACGCGAACGAAGTCTCTGGCGGCCGCTTGTGTTTTATAAGGATCCGTGTAAGTATATGGGTTATTTGCTCGATTTGGATACGCTAACATTTTTTATGTCATTTCAAGTGATTTAAGTTAGAAGAAGGATAGTTATGTGTATCCGTCAGCGTGACTGCCAATTCAAGCGTAATTTTTTGCCACGATCATAATAGCAACATGTATGTATATCAAATGGTTAATACAGTGGGTTTCTTCTACGATTGTCCAAAAGTAGGTATTACTAACTCTTCTAAATTACCCGGTTAAGATAACAGCTCACTCTTATGTATATATGTTAGCATTCATATAAGTACGTTATTTTCATATAGGCAGTATATCTTTGTAGTGGGAATCACTGTGAGTAATCACCACACAGGGTGAGTTTTACTCAGGTATAACTGGCTAGTTATTTTAACGGGTATGTCGTGTTTAATTATTTTTAGTGAAAAAGCTTGTGAATGTATTTTATACTAGTGATATTGTTGTTTGTGAACACAATTGAACAGACAGATATTATAATTATTTAAGCAGTAACTTAAATAATTATAATATCTGTCTGTTCAAGAAAGATTTTGGGAATAAAAATACGTAATTAAAAAAAATAAATTTATTTACAAAATAAGGATATTTATTCCTTAAGTAGGGTTTTTACAAACACTTTTATTTATATAAATTAGGATTGAAAACAGACGAGAAAAAGATGTAAATACATGTTTTAACAGCACCAGCGCTACCAGAGCACACATCTAGAACTGGCGTCCTACAGATACGGGAGTATCCCGAGGAAGGTTCTGGCGGTGGCAACTCACTGATCCATTGCTTCACATGATCGTAGTGTTCCTTTATCTCCGCATCTCCATCCTCCCAGTACAAATAACACGCGGCCGCCCGTTCCAAGTGTCCAATACTGCAAAAAAAAAAATTCATAGTCAGCGTCTAATAAAAGAGTCTGACTACGGTGGTGTCATAGCAACACTTACTGCACTGACTCCTCCAGCTCTGTTTTTCTTCTGATGGAGCCCCGGGGGGTATTTTCAAGTTCGACAATGTCGGATACTTTGATTGCACCCCCCGGGTCATGTTCACCTCGAGCCCCGTCATCAGTGGTTTTCTAAAAGATAAATGAATAAGATTATTATATAGTATATTTGTAGATACTATATGTAGAATACATAGAATCGTGTTACGACCATTATATAAAATACTCACGGAGTGACACAATGGGGTGGAAGGGGCAATCATAACCTTGGTTCGGACTCCACCGTCGGCTCGCTGGTCTTGTCCGCTGTCAACTTCATCAGAAGTTGACGCCGGCTCTGGCGCTCAAGATCACAGGATCTCGGCCCTGGCGTCACCGACCGAGATCGTGACCTTGATCGCACCATTCTAAGAATCAATAAAATAAATTCCACTATAATAACAAATATTAATTTCAATAAGTAACAGTGTACTACTATTTATCTAAATCTATAAAATATTACTAAATTTAAAATCTTCTAATACATATTATGAGAAATCACAATAATTTCAATAAACATGGTCTAAGTGATAAATTCGTTTTTACTAGCAAAAATAATGTAACTGGACATGGGGTGATGTTCGCGAATGTACTTTTTACGCGAATTGTTAGAGTGTGCGCTTTTACGCGAATTGTTAGAGTGTGCGTTAGAAAGAGACAGAGCATTTGTTGACTTTGAACAAAATTCTTCAATTTACGTGTTATGAACTAGAATTACGAGAATTTACATTGCTCAAATGGTTTCCTAGATAAAATTCCTACCTACTTATATAAATTTTGCAGAATACTTTGTAAAATAAACAGCTATTATCATCGAAAACATCCGGTATCACTAACGAAAATTGGCGCCTCATAAACTTTGCACACTTTTTTCACCAAAATATACGATAAAATATCTAAAACCAATATTTGAATCACAATCTACACAATATTTCCAGTAATCTGATATATAATTTCAATAAAATCACTTACCGTTTCCTTTTAAAATCCATTTTAAAAAAGCACCAAACACGACCGAGTTCACAGTGATTAAAATATGGCGGACCACTTCTTCCGAGTACGAGAAAAAATTAAATTTTTAAATGTTGTCGCTTGAAAAATAGTAAACATTTAAGTTATTATGTTGGCTAAAGTGTCACACTTGTCTATAGAAGTATTTTTATGTGAACCAATCACAGTAGTAATAGGTTTGAATGACGTGAAGTCAGCCATGTCGCTTATGCTCCGACGTCGGTGCATAAGACACGTCGGGCGCAAATCTCTTATGTACCACCGTGTGTGCATAAGACGCTCAACGGGTTAAATAGTATACTTAGTAAATGTTGATAGGCATAATTATGCGTTCATATAAATTTTATTCATTTATCTACTACAATACTCTTTACATTGCAGGTTGTTCTTATTATTGGAATAAACGGAGCATGTCGAACTAATGAACTAACACAACTTAATGTCAAAAACATTGACAAACATTCAGATGACTTACTATTAATTAATTTACCTAATACAAAGACAAAAAGAGACCGCAACTTTGTCATTCGCAAGGAATACGTAACGATTGTTGAGAAATATCAAGCCTTACGGCCGCCTAACACTCCAATCAATCGTTTTTTTCTACAGTATCGCAATGGAAAGTGTGTTAGACAGCCTATGGGTACTAATAAAATTGGCAGTATCCCACGAGAAATAGCAACATTTCTTGAACTTCCAGAACCCCTGTTGTACACGGGTCATTGTTTCCGACGAACTTCAGCCACACTTTTGGCTGATTCCGGAGCTGATCTCACTGTCCCTTAAGCGCCACGGAGGCTGGAAGACCAATGCAGTTATAGAGGGATACATAGAGGATTCCATCCAAAATAAGTCTAAAATATGTGAAGGCATCGTAGGAGCCATTACACTGAAAGAGCCTCAATCGGAAACTTGGACTGGCCTTCTACATCAAAAATAAGCCGTTATGAAACACCTAACCATCTCCCTCTCTCTCCAACATTCACGCCAAGGGAATCCGATGAATCGGTACAACTATTAAGTATGACAGACAGTTTACCGAAAAACAGTAGACAAGTGACTAACACCAATATTACAGTACCAAACAAAAATATTACACTCAATTTAAATAACTGTTGCAACGTTACTTTAAAATTTTCTTAATTATACTTTAGTATTATTTTATTATAATTTAAAGATTATTCTGTAATACTTACCTGTCATAATGTAGTAATTAATACCTAAACTGAAATAAAAGTGTACCTATCTTGTGATTGTAAACATTTTTTATTGCATTTAGTCATTTCCTCGCTGAGGTGGAATGAAAAGTTACGTGTTGCACTCGAGTGCAAAGATTTTTCACCTCGTGTCCTTTTGATTCCCTCGCTAACGCTCAGGATTCTAATTTTGAATCACTCGCTGCGCTCGTGATTCAATTTTAGAATCCTTCGCTTGCTCGGTCATCAAAAGTGAACACGCGGTTAAAAAGCAACTTTGCACTCTTGTATAACAAATAACTATTTTTAAGTGCGGGTGAGGTCAAATTGGTTCACGAGTTTTGAAAAATGTTGAGTTGTTCACGTTCTAGCGACAATAACAACGGTATATGTATCTCTTTTCTACGATAGCAGCACCCCAAGTTTTGCCTTCCGCACCAAGTGAGTAAACGCTATTTTGCGGTGCGCATTGAATGAAAGTTAGCTATGAGCCAATATGACCACACAACGCAGCGAACGTGTTAAAGTGTCAATCGATTTTAGTTTGCACGTCACTTAACTTTAATCATCGTTTATGAAGAAACCCCTTAAACACTGTGGTGTTTATTCATAAACGAAGATTCGTTAAAAGGTCAAAAATGTATTGTTAACGAATCGCTAATCACTAGTTAACTTTAAACAACGTTTGAATAAGGAGGAATCTGTATTATTTTAATTTTTCAGGTAAAGTATATTCTCTGTTCGGCGTTGCTGAGACCATGATGCCGATAATCTTCGCACCGCTGTACTCCAGGGTATACATAGCCACGCTGACTGTGCTACCTGGGACTGTGTTCCTAATGAGCGTCGCAGCCACGATACCAGCTCTTTGTATATTTGGGTAAGCCTGTATTGGTCAATTACTTTTATTTAACATCATGAAATAGTTCTTGACCGCGATCCCACCTGAAGGTAAGCAGTGATGCAATCGTTGATAATAAAGCGCGCTAGTTTATTAGGAGCTGTTCACTCTAGCCTTGGACACTTTAATTGCATTCAGACTAAAAGACCGCCAGAACCAAAGTCACCGACGACATAGCTCTGCGAGTCGCTAAACTTAAGTGGCAGTGGGCAGGGCACATTGCTCGTAGAACCGATGGCCGATGGGGCAGTAAGGTTCTGGAGTGGCGGCCACGTACTGGAAACCGCAGCGTAGGGAGGCCCCCAACAAGGTGGACCGATGACCTGGTGAAGGTCGCGGGAAGCCGATGGATGCGGGCAGCACAAGACCGGTCAGCGTGGAAAGCCTTGGGGGAGGCCTTTGTCCAGCAGTGGACATCTATAGGCTGAAGAAGAAGAAGAAGAAAAGACCGCCGCAAACAAATTGTTCCAGTTCGTCAATGTACGCGATATAAATAACGAAATGACACGCTTCGTCCGGATCGTAATGGCTTCAACAGCGTAAAGGTGGACACTCACCGTACGACGGATCGTTCGATGATGGAACGGAGATAGTGGAATTAAGTCATGCAATTCCCGCGCATACTCTCCAAATCTCGCCCGACTCTACTTATTGAAGTCACAAAACTTACTTGGCTTTTCAGAGTTTGGCTGAAAAATAGGAAGGTATAAGCCTAGCCAGAGAATCCATACTAATATTATAAATGCGAAAGGAACTCTGTCTGTCTGTTACGCTTTCCCGCTTAAACCTCTCAACCGATTATGATGAAATTTGGCACAGACAATCTTTAGACCCTGAAAAAGAACATAGACTACCTTTTATCGCTGAAAAATTTGATATTCCTGAAGGAAATCTAAAAAGCGCGATATAACCGAATTCCACGCGGGCGAAGGCGCGGCCGTAAAGCTAGTATTTTTATAAATTAAACTAACTTATATCTGCGATTTCATCCTCATGAATGTCTTATTTTCCAGCCTATCGCAAAGCATCGCCTGCCAGCGCTATTACTTTCTTTTTCGCTTAGCGATCTTTGTTGACACACCTACGATCCAGCCGAAGCGTTTTTCCTCGCCTTTTATACCGCGTACTTCGATGGACTGGAACAATTTGCCTGTGGTGGTCTTTCCGTCTAAAATTTAAGTATGTTCAAGCCTGGAGTGAATAGGCTCTTAATAAAATAGTGCGCTATACTATCAACGATTGCATCACTTCTTACCATAAGGTGGGATCGTGGTCAAACTTGTTTATAATCTTACAAAACGAAACTTTCTGACCAGCTTGATACTTGCCATTTTCATATCAATAAATTAAGTGAACTCTTATAAAAAAAGTACTACGGTACTATTTACTGGCCACTATTACACTTCGATTCAAACTTTGTGACGGCTTTGAAGCGCGCCATTAGCTGCACAGTACCTCACCCCTCACCCCTCACCCCGCTGACTAGTAAATTTGGTACTGCGCAGTGACTCGCCTCATGTTCAGAGCAGTCATAAAGTTTGAATTAGGCCGTAGTTGCCAGAAGACAATAAATGGTTAAAAGTTATTTAAATCCGATATTATATTAATATAACGTTTTATTTTAAATTTTAAAATAAACGAGCAACTTCTTAGGTTAGATAAAAGTGCTGTAGTTATTTCCATCGGAAATCTCAGTTTACTGATTAGCACATTGAAGTGTAGAATTTATGCCCGGTTGCTGGCTTCTTGTTACTTACGACTTTACTAGCAAAATGTAAGCGTACTGTATTTATCCCAGAGTAAACTATTTCACGTGTATAACGTAGGCACAGAATGACCCCCGGCAAGATGACTTGATTGATTGACAGCTTCCATGCCTAAATTTAATTACTCTGCGTTGCTACAGTAGCCCATAGTACATAGTTGGAAAGTGATTGACAGATTCAAAATCATCGTATCTTTGGTTTCTATATTAACAAGGGGAATTATTTCTGCTACACATTTTGGTATTTGTACTGTTTCTTTTTGGGTGGCAAATCATCAAATGTCTTCTCCCGCTCTGAACGGAGCGGAAAAGCGTGTCATAGTTTTACTACTCACCAGTGATCCTCACTGAACATCTGCCACCAAATCTCTTTCGAACAACTCGCGGATCCCATCCCAGTGTGATGAAATATCTTTGGGGCACGCATGGAACTTAACGAACAAGCAATGGGTATCCCGCCGACCGTAAGCCTGCTCCTACAGTAACTGGGAGAGCGTTGCTGTCTCCCAATTTCCAAGCCATCTCCTGCGGCGACTAGTGGCGTGAGGGTGCAGAGATTGTCTCTCCCTCACACGCTCCGCTCCCTTTTTGCAAGCATTACTGCTTCGCAGACGGTGACGGCATCCCATGCACTCTGGTGCAGACCATAGCCTGGACCAGGGCCGGGTGCGAGAGATCGCCGCCACGAGGACACGGCCGTACCCGCCCAAGCCGCACTACATTCTAGAGCATGAATCAAATGCTGCATAACATTTTTTGAGCCTTTATGAATGATATGAATGTCGATGGCTGTAGGAGTAGAGGGAAAGCAAAAATACGCCAAGATTAAAGAAACAAATGCTTGTATTTTAAATGGTATTTCCATTTAAAATATAAGCATTTATCTCGCCCAATAAAGTTCGGTAAATAAATCAATATTAGACATACACGCCTAAAATGGAAGATAACAAAATGGCCGACAAAAAATTCTAGAATTCTTAACCATTTATTCATTCAACGATAACTCATAATGCGTTATTCGTAACCAGCTGGCGAAGGGACAGTTTTCTCAGAGCGGAGGTATTGAGCTAACATCTGTGGTATATTTTAACATTTATTTATCATACAAAAATTATATTAAACACTTCTCATTATTGTCAAGGTCGGTTTAGCTTAAAATAAGTAAGTAGTACCTACTTGTTTTGTTCTAAATCAACCTTGACAATGATGAAGAGTCTAATCTACTTTATTTCAGACCTATGTACTAGACGAAATAGGTCTGAGATACAGAACGTTTATCTCACGAAGCAACACGCTTTATGCTTGCGTGTTTATATGCATTAACAAAACTACAAACACGCAAGGACGTACTTCGGGTTAGTGAATGTTTCTTTGCTAGGCAAAGGACTTCATACTCTGTTTCTACCTCTCGCAGTCCCGACCTGCCAAGGATCTAACTTTACCAAAAGAATCTAGTTCACTCCGTCAGCTTTTGCCGCCATTTCGTTTGCTTACAGCGTTTGGGTCTCGCTAAATCTACTGGGTCGTAAGTTTGGCCCGCTGATCACCTGACATTCGATATGACCAGCCAAATTCCATTTAAGCGTGGGCTGCCATGCTTAATTAAACTGATAAATTATTTTCATCCTCCACCGGGACACACTAACATACAATTTTTAATACAACTAAACGTTTTCTTTCCAGTTGGTTCTACCATCAGCACAAAAAAGACGATAAAGAAAAAAGACTGAACGTGCCCAATACTCCGCCCCCGTCAGGGGAAATCCCTGTGGTTCCTGCGTAACATGAATGATACTCTGCTGCCTTTATAGTTCATATACATGAGCAACACGCGTCAACAGCAGAGGAACTAATCGACAGCGTGATTTTCTTTTTGACACTAAACATTCAACATTTTGAATGTTTAGTGTCAAAAAAAAAATCCTCCGGGGGGTGAGGTGTCTAAGCCACCCCAGTAATCACCAATTGCGTACGGGGTCCACTTAAAAGACCAATTCCAGAACCCGTCGAGAACATGTCGACGTCAGCCGCCAAAACACGTTGATGGCTTCAGTTACGTCCCGAGTTGCTGACTCCTGTGTATGAGCACGTACTGGAACATTCAGATATTTTTTAAATATTTATTTATTTTGATATAATACGCTTATTTTGATATAGTACGCTACCATTATGGGATGGGACCTAATTTTAAAGTAGCTTTATTTTGTATATTTTGAATAATGTTAATTATTTTGTTGTTATAGGAACCTTGTAATATTTGTGATTAAATATGTTGATAAAGATTGACAGTTTTCTTTTCATTATTATTATTACTAGCTTCTGCCCACGTAAGAAACACTGAAGGGTAGTCTCAATCTGTTTAAAGTTATTCAAATTCATCCACAGTTTGACAAGTTTTTGTTTTTTCTTCTTTTGCTTGTCTCCGATATGAGACTGGTGCCTGTTACCAGATTTTGTACGTATTAAATTACCGATGGTACATAATTATCTCCATAAATCATTTAAATTATAATTCGCCATCAACCGTTCACCGTACAGTACAATGAATATCTCTGTTGAGAGCACTAATTCATAGTGACGTGAACATACCAGGTACATGCGAACACACCGTAAATATCACTTACTGGAACACCGCGTCATGCGCTGTTGGCCTCGTATATCCGAATTATATAATTTACCTGGAAACTTTGAATTTCTGGTACAGTCGTGTAGAGCCGTGCTTAAATTGGGTGACGTCGACTTTTCTGAATTGCATCAATGTGTAGACTGCTACCGCTACATTGTTGCGACAATGTAGGCAGCCGATGCGGGATGGATTTTAGATTACTCCTGCTGATTTTGTAGCAACAAATCGCATTTACTAAGGCACCTGTCGAAACGCTTTCGATTAGCGAGAAACGAGTTGGTTGAGCTACAACTAAAAACGTGTTGACGAGCAGCGAGTGCACGACGGCGAAATCAACCAACTAAGTGAGTAATACGTAAACTAGTAAGACTGGTTGTAAGACTGTGGGGTTTCCTACAATCCATAACGACTGTTAAAAATCAACTAATTATAGCCGGGACCAACGACTTCTTCGTATTTTCATCTTAACCTCATAAACCGAGTCATGTGGCTTTTAATTCTTAGCCACGAAACTAATCTGAAAGTTAGTCTTACCTCTTTTTTTGTTCTGGATGGGAAATTATCAAATGACCTCTCCCGCTCTGGGCGGAACGGAAAGGGGTGTCACACTTTTACTGACTAAAACCCACCCGTGTATCTTCACTTGCTTGTGCGCCAGGGCCATGGTTTCTTGTTTAACCGACCCGCAACCCTGACCCGGGAGTCATCGGTCTTCGTGGACCCCATCACGATGTGCTGACATCTCTATGGGGCGTGCGTGAAACACAGCGCGACGTCGACCCGGACTGGTCCTTATCGGCGAGGGATGGATAGCTCGTCGCCCGCAAGTCCGCGCCTACGGTGGCCGGGAGCTCGATGTTGTCTCCCAACCAGGGCGTCACCTGCGGCGGCTAGAGGCGTGAAGGCATTGGCATTTCCGCTCCCTCAGGCGCTCCGCCTCCTCCTGCGAAGCAGTGATTCTGGCAAAGGTGCCAGCATAAATGCTTCACAGAAGAAGGTGACGGCCTGCCTTGCACTCTCGCTCCGGACCATGGCCTGGACCAGGGCTGGATGCAAGAGATTGCTGCCGATCGTCGCCACGAGGACACGGCAGTGCTCTACCCAAGCCGGGCAGACCTCCACCGTATGCTACACCGTGTCGTCAGGGCGATAGCCTTACCTCTAATACAAGTAACTGTCACGCAAATACAAATACCTATAAATTCTAGTGGCCTTCAAGACCTATGCCTGCATACCACATTACCAATTAAAATAACATAGTTTACCTAAACAGATTCTGTTGAACGTGGCCACAGTTTAAACTACCTAAATTCTAAACTAAATTAATTAATTAAAAACTGCGCTCTCACCTAGAACTCTGCGCCGTCTGTAATAGCAAGTTTGAAACTAACCCGTAGCTACGACACTTGTATTATTACAAGCAGCGCCAGCTCCCTTTGCGAACCATCAAAAGCACTTTACAGCGCTGTCAAAACATTTGTACAGCACCTTAAGTATAACAAATTCTATTCGCCGTAATTGGCCCTTTGACAGTCACCGTCGGATCTACAAACCAAGTTAGATGTATTTTTTATAAAGATAGAAAAAACATTCACAGGTCAAATCGAAAACACTAAATCAAATATGTGAAAAAGAGAGCTTTTTTTACGATAGCCGCTTTTTTGTGCGCTTTTTTCGCTGTTTGTGAGTGAACAGTGGCCGATATACGAATGTGATTTTATGTCCATCGATAGAATTTTAATGGAAATATAGACATTTTGAAACTGTTTTACAGTATTGATGCAGTCAGTTAGCTGGCTTGTTTGTATTCAGAGCGATATGCATCATAAAACTAACAAAATAAAATCAACAGATTAGTTTTCACGACTGTGACTTTTTTGAAACGATTTTGATATAGGTAGATAAGTATCGTAAGCTTTAGTATAATGGGACCATTTTTAGAGTAATAAGTAGGTATATTATAGACTTTACTACTACTCGAAACTGCGACGATTTGAATAACACCCATACATATTGCCTTACGGTTCAAATATCAAGCGGCGCCTTGCGAAGTTCTCGCTTCAAATAGAATTAGGTGAAGAGGTACGGAGGACGGGTCTGAACAGTTGTATTGCCGGGTACGATGCGCCAAATATTGTTGTTGTGTCGGAAGTTTGGCCGTGGAGGGTCTCCAGATCAATCTCCCTTTGGCGCAGCATCGTTGGTCGTGTTGTTGGGTTTAACATTGCATCACCTCGCTGAACTGCCGTCTTCCTTACTACCCACTCAGTTGTTTTTGGCTCTTAATAAACTAATGTGCTTAACCATCAACGATTGCATCACTGCTTACAATCAGGCGCGATCAACGGTCAACCAATCCGAACTAATATTATAAATGCGAAAGTAACTCTGTCTGTCTGTCTGTCTGTTACGCTTTCCCGCTTAAACCTCTCAACCGATTTTGATGAAATTTGACACAGACAATCTTTAGACCCTGAGAAAGGACATAGGCTACCTTTTATCCCGGAAAAATTTGATGTTCCCGAGGGAAATAAAAAAAGCGCGATATAACCGAACTTTACACGGACGAAGTCGCGGGCGGAAAGCTAGTAGTTTATAATTATAAAAAAAGCCTCTTTATTATGTACACCATATATTTTATATACCATACGCGGATAAATCTAACACGTCAAAACTATCACATAAGGACTCAAAAATGGTGTTATATCGCTCACCCAGTAATATATTGACAGATCTGCAAAAAATGTGACCCTGATGTACTAATTAGTTTACCTACCCTCGTCATCATCATCATCACAGCGTTAATCCCAGTCGCATCCGTAGCTTTTCAGCTTTTGAGTCTGGGGTCCGCTTTACCAGTCTAACTGCTGATTTTTGGCTAAACTTCGACATTTTCCGTGAAGCGACTGCCGTCTGACCTCCACAACCCGAAGGGGATATCAAAGCAATGCAGTTAGACCAATTTAGAGATCAATTGTTAGACTTTTGAGGGCTCCAACAACCCGTAACGACTGCCACTAGATGTTCATTTGGCAACCGGGACCAACGGCTTAACGTGCTTTCCGAGGCACGACCAGACCAGTGCAAATATTCATATTCATGCATACAAATATTTGCAATGTGCGGGGATAGAACCCGCGCCTCCTTGCACGGAGGCTGTCACCTACCCTCGTATATAACATTATTTTTTGTTTACGCGAAACCCGAAACACATGTCCAGTATTTTTAAGTAAATAATCTATATACAATATTTCAAAAAGATATCGTGAAAAACCTGAGCTTGTTATCCTACTTGGTTGTCCCGACAAAAATGTGGTCAACGCTCCATTCGGGCGGGTGAGCGGTACTTTGACCTCTGGCATCAGCTGTGCGCGGGCATAATCTACCTTAAGCTGCGTGGCGCGCTCTGTAACCACACTGTAACAACTTCTGAATGTATTTGGGAAAAAAAATATAACATGGTGTAAAAATGATTCAGTCGCTTATTCTGAACAAACTATATTCAGGTTTCGTACAAAGAAAAAATAACGTTATGCAACGTGTAACATAAAGGGTATACCTATACATAACAAAGGCATGGCATCTTTACATGATATCAAACGATATTGGAAGGGTTTTTTAATCCTATCTTTTTATGTTAGGAAGTTATGAGGAAAAACACCGCCTATGATAGGCTACTATCATACTAGTCGCACAGAGATATTGAAGACATTTATCGGATTTTGGCAAGTAACGTGACGGGTAACGAGTAGTTATTAACGTATGTAGTGTGCTGCCACGTTTGTTATGATTTTATTTTAAGGAACACACGAAACCGAAAATTTGGTACCAATTTTTTGTGTATTTTATTTTGAGTTGAAACCCTTCCGATATCGTTTGATATCATCTAAAGATGCCATGCCCTACCCAGGCAACCCACACCCATGTAAATGCCCTTTTTGTTACAAGTTGTATATGTAGTTTCGTTACAATAAGCAAGAAAATGCTCCAAAGGCTAACTCAAATATGTTATACCAACCTTCATAAAATGAACAGAATATAATCTCAAGTCAGAAACCGCATCAACCATAAGTGACCTTAACTCCGCAAACTCGATGCGTTACCCGTAATCAGAATAATTGAGTAAACTTGTAATTTATTCGTAATATAAACTGAGTTTAAAGACGAAGTTAATCAGTAAAGATATGGTATTCAAGTTAATTAAACTCACACGCGCTATGGAAATAATTGCTCAGTGGAATAAGGTAACCGGTGCGGTGATAGCGAGGCGCTAAATTTATTTTATAGCTGAGCTTATGTGGTAAGTATCCCTAGTAGTCCCTAGCTGAACGTGAAGGAAAACATCTTGAGGAAACCTGGACTTTAAGTCTGAAATCGCCAACCCGCATTGAGCAAGCGTGGTGTTTACGCTCAATCCTTCTCTGTATGAGAGGAGACCTGTGCTCAGCAGTGGGACGATAAAAAGGTTGATGATGATGATCCCTAGTAGGTCCTGGTGCAAAGCATGGTCTAAAGCTAGAGTTCATGGCAGGCCGTCACCTCCTTCTGTGAAGCAGTGATGCTGACAAAGAACATGCTGCAAAACATGCTGGCAAAGAAGGAGGCGGATCGGAGCGGAGGGAGCGGAAATCCCAGCGCCCTCACGCCTTTAGCCGTCGCAGAAGATGCCCTGGTCTGGAGACAACATAGAACTTCGAGCCACCCGCCGGCGCGGGCTTGTGGTCGGCGAGCAGTCGGAAGGACCAGGTCCGGGTCGACGACGCGTTGTGTTTCATGCGCGCCTCATAGAGATGTAAGAACATAGTGACGGAGTCCACGAAGACCGATGCCTCCTGGGTCATATGTGCGGATTGGTTAAAAAAGAAATCGTGGCCTTGGCGCAAGTTCACAGGCAAATGAAGAAACACGGGTGGGTTTTAGTCAGTAAAAGTCTGGCACGCCCTTCCGCTCCTCCAAGAGCGGGAGAGGTCATTTGATGAATTCGCAACCAGAACAAAAAAGGCACGGAGGTGTTTCAATATGTAAAGATTCATCAACAAACCAACCGCGGCAAGCGTAGCTTAACTTGATCAATTGGTATGTTTGGTTATTATTTTTTATCCACGAGCTCTTAATGTGTTGTAAGTTGTTGAGGTTGAATTTTATCATTGTCTCTGGCTGATGACTCTTATAAAGAAATTAAATATATTTAAGTTTTGAAGACAGATTCAGCAGACAGGAGAAAAATGTTTTGTTGTTTCGTGAGTAGTAAAAGAGTAGTCAAAAGGAAATGTTTTTTATAGATATGATTTGATATTATAATGTTTTTTTAATACAGTTGCTCAAAAAGAGGTGTATTACAGGGGCGTTCGGAAAGTCGGCTATTACACATTCGTGCTTTTTCTTTACCTTTTCCGAACTAGTGCGTTCTCTTTCCCAAGTGTCAAAATATTGTCTATTAAAAGTAAAAAAAAACCAACCATGAAGTTTTTACTTTAAAAAAATCATAGAAGTTTTTATGATTCATGCAAATAATTCTAAAAAGAAGCTACTAATTTGTTTCAATATCAGATTTAATGATTTAATTCAATGAGTTAGGTTAGGTTTTATTTAATTTCATCTCATTTCATTTTCATTTCATATCAATAAAACAATTCTACTGAAGACTTGGCTGTATGGGCATAGTTCCCTTTGCCTAATCGAATGGGTGAAGAAAAAAAAAATCTCTGCTTATATTCTTTTACGGTTTGCGCCATTTTTCAAAAATTTTTGTTGCGAGCTTAGTTGTTTGTTGCACAAAATGAGTAATTTCGACGATATTTTATTTGAAATAACACCACCGGAACTCAGTATAATTGCACAAAATGCTTCGGAGAACATTTTACCGGAAAAGTCAAAAAGTCGCTACATATCTATATACAACGAATTTATTGCGTGGAGAGAAGAGAAAAAGGCAAATAGTTTTTCAGAAAATGTTATGTTGGCATAATTCTCCGAACTGTCAACAAAATTAAAACCTTCTACATTATGGTCGAGGTTTTCGATGATAAAAAGTATGCTGAAAATAAGAAACAACGTGGATATAAGTCAATACCCAAAACTAAATGCTTTCTTAAAACGACAATCAGACGGTTTTACAACTAAAAAGTCGAAAATATTAACATCGAATGAAGTGGAAAGGTTTTTAAACGAAACTCCCGATGATCGTTATTTAGCCACAAAGGTAATTAATTAATAAGTACTTATATTTTTCTTTAGTATTCTTGCTGTCTTGTATGGATCAGAATGTTGGGCTACGAAAGGGATGAATGAAAGGCAATTGCATGCAGCCGAGATGAGAATACTAAGAGGGATGTGTGGTGTTACACGAATGGATAGAATAAGAAATGAGTACATAAGAGGAAGTCTGAAAGTGGCACCGGTAGCTGAAAAGTTGTGTGGAAATCGGTTGTCATGGTACGGGCATGTGTTACGGAGAACTGAGGAGAATGTCGTGAGGAGAGTCTTAATTATGAATGTTGATGGCTATAAGAGTAGGGGAAGACCAAAGAAACGATGGATGGAATGTGTGAAGGATGATATGGCTAAGAAGGGGGTGACTGCCGAAATGGTTTCTGATAGGGTTGCATGGAAGAAAAAGACATGTTGCGCCGACCCCAAATAAATTGGGATAAGGGCAGGAGAATGATGATTTTTCTTTAGTATTCAGTTTACGAAATCGCAAAATACAGTCATTAAATTATTTAAAAAAATATTAATCAAATCCCTTTTTTTGTAGGTTGCGCTGATTTTTGGCATTGTTGGTGCTTGCCGCAGAAAGGAGTTATCCAATATTACTTTAAAAGATATTGAAGCCCATGAAAAAATGCTACTAATCAAGATTCCGAATACAAAAAATAAGATACCGAGAAGCTTTGTTGTTGAAGGAGATTTTCATAGAATAGTGCAAAAATATATGAATCAGCGGTCCCAAAAAGGAAAATCCGACGTTTTTTTCCAAAATTATCAAAAAGGAAAGTGTACATCTCAAGCAATCGGGATAAACAAATTTGGTAATATGCCAAAAGAAATAGCTACGTTTCTTGGTCTGCCGGATGCAGAGTATTATACTGGGCACAGCTTCAGGAGGACCTCTGCTACATTATTGGCAGATTCAGGCGTCAATTTGACGTCCTTAAAGCGACTAGGAGGTTGGAAGTCAGACAAAGTTGCAGAAGGCTATATTGCTGATTCATTACACAACAAACTAGAAACTGGGAAAAAAATCACACAATCCATTAATTTAAAGTCCAGTCCGTCACCTTCATATGACAATAGTGAAGAGAAAGTTCGTCCATTTACCTTCGTTGATAATGGTAAGTCATTAGATCCAATTCCATCAACTAGCAAACGCCATTGTATAACACCTTTGACAAATATACATGAACATTCATACGAAATTAATAATAGTTTGTCTCAAACAGTAAATATGCAACCTAAAACTTCCCCAGTTAGTATAAAAAACTGTACCAATTTCAATGTATATGTGAATTATAACTTTTCTAAGAAATAAATTATTAGTTAGTTGAGTTTATTGTGTTTTTATTATTTTAATAAATTGCTTAATTTTTTCGCAACTGTATTAAAAATAGTTGTTCAGTACACGTGCAGAACCGTCATTGCAACTTGTTCCGACTGTCAACCCTCACCTTCAGCTGCGCCTCGGCTCGGGTCAACATTTGTCGGAACTCGTTGTAATGACAGGCTTTCCGCACTTGTAATGAAATATACTATTATAGAGTTTTGGTTTCTGAAAGCATGAAATGAAAAATAAAGTATATCGAAGTGAATTATGATTGTTTTTAATGTGTGAAGCTTTTACAACGAAAACAATCCCAGAAGGTACTGCACCAAATTAATTTTATCATAACAACATAAGTATACAGAATATAACATACATATATAACATAATTATGTAATTACCCTATAATATTCTCACTGCCGCGACTCAGAACCCAATCTTGCGTCATTGCCGTTAATGAGTTGCCAATAATCATATTGTTGTGGTCAACTAGCTGCGGTCATTTTTATTGTTTGTGTATTTTTGTTGTTTTGTTTTTTTGTTGTTTTATTGTTGTTTTTTTGTTGTTTGTGCGGTTGTTTTTATTGTGACGGCAGAACAAAGGCCGCCTTTTCCCCTTTCACTTATTCTTATCCTTAAGTAGGGAATCTAGTGCCGAGGAATTTGGAAAATAGGTATTTGAAGAAACTATTGCCGTCACGCTGCTTCCAACGTCTCCCGGTTAAATGCGAAAGGACAGTTGCAGCTCAGACTGATTTTACCTACAAAAACGGCGATCAAAAGACGTTTCGTATTCCGCTGTTTTATTTATTATAATTATTTTTATATAAAAATTTAGAGGAAAAGTATACTTATGCTTCCATTATTTTCTTTTTTGTCAAAAACTTATCACGTTTGTCTAATAGTCATCTGAACATTATATGTAGTATATGTAGTAGTATTTCTTTTATTAATTAAGTTTCGGATAAAATAAAATGATAGGGCCACGTATAATCACGGTGTAAAATTGTAAGATAAGATAATTTTTTATTTGCAAAAAAAAAACATGTGTAGGTGATAATAATACATGGCTGTGATCATTACAGGTGGAATGGTGAGTTCGTTTCGACATGTTTGACCATGACTGGTGTACAAAAAATATACTTACGAAAACAACGGAGTATAGAGTAAACACCACTAGGGTTACCTCTTAAGGAAAGAGTCAAGCTCGCTCTGCCATCTTTTTCTGAGCCTACCACGTTGCCATTATCATGACATGGCAAAATTGTAGTCATTATAAACAAGAGAGTTGTAGTAGTCTAGTAGACTTACAAGTTTTAGGTCGTGGGTTCGAACCCCATCAGGTACTTTGTGTAAATTATTTCATCACCACTGCTCTCAAACCGGTGGGAAAACAACGTGAGAAAACTGCATGTCCTAGAGCAAAAACCTCACAGAGGCAGCCCAGTTACGCTTCAAAGATTTTTTTTGTTTTCGTTTAATTGACATAAATCCGCACTTATGAAAGCCACGCTTTTCTAGTCAATGTTTACATAATTCAAAATCATGTAAAAAAATTATTTATAATCAACATTTTGATTTGGGTCATTTATTCAAATTAGGCTGAAAATTAGGACTTTTTGAATAGCAAAATTACTTTCTCTTCGGGTTCAAGTTACACGTGCTTTAAAATAGTAGACCGTATATCTTTATACGTATGCCATTTTAAAGCACGAGTTGATTCTATACATATAAGCCAGTCGAATCGTATGATAGGTACATAGTGTGCCATAAGTAGCATTAATAATAATAATTATTATTATTTATTCATTTCATTTCATTTTTCATTTCATTTCATTTTTCATTTCATTTCATTCATTTATTCATAACAATTTACATTGTGTTGAACTTTACATATAAAATTATAAATTTAAATGAAATTGCCAAATATATAAAAAAAGAACATAAAAAAAGAAAAATATTGAATTAAAATTTAAATTAAACATAGCGAGTCATTCAATTATAGATATGTTAATATATTTCAGATTCTTCATCCATATAATTTGTTATAACATAAAAATTAGAGAATTAGAGTTATTAGATTTTTTATTAATGGAGTAACAGTGCGTGCAGCGCCGGCACGGTGACGGCGTGGTCGTGGGAGGCACGCAGCGCGCGCGCCAGTGTGGCGGTGCCGATCTTCCCGTCATCATTTCATTCCGTGGACGCGGCTCCCTCCCGTTTATCTTGCAAAGTCTGACTCGGCGAGGATGGCAAACACAACGCAGATATGCGTTTGGCGGACTCGGCGGATCAGCAAGGCAAATTGGATGGCCTAGGGCGGCGATGGAGGGCGTATAGTCACCGCCGGTCAGACACTGCAACCGACCCCGCCTCCAGTCGTAGCGGTTCTCCGTTCCACTGGCCCAAGGAGGGGAAGGCCAAGTGTGTGCGCCTGTGTTAGCGCGAACGCTTGCGCACCTTTAATATATCCTGCGCATCTGACCGCTTCCGTTAATCTGGACTCCGAGTTCGCAAAAGTCCTGTGGCGATGGGTAGAAGTAGAGAGGTCTGGCCTGATGTAGCTGGACTTTGTCTGACACCTGCACTCAGGCGGTCTCGGGGGTGTAAGTACACGCCGTGGTCGTTTTTGCGCTGCATATTTGTGACGACAGCGCGGATTCGGCAGCACCTGGGATGACAAAGCAGCCCTGTTTAGGGTGGCACTGCTTTCCTCGCTCAGCCGGGGAGGGGGCTAGAAAAGGTGCCCTAAGAAAATCTCGTCCCACTATAAGAGGTGGTAGTAGCCGCGGCTGCCATCGCATCACTTAAATCGTGGTCGACGTCGCAAGGAATATAGTAGTCAAACGTCTGTTATGACATTCGGCGCGTGGAACGTGAGAACGCTTCTTGATCGAGATGGAAATGCCTGCCCTGAACGCAAGACCGCTATAGTAGCTCAGGAACTTCGTCGTTACAACGTTGATGTGGCTGCTCTCAGCGAAACACATCTTGCTGATGAAGGAGAGCTGGTGGAAGTAGGTCGAGGCTACACTTTCTTTTGGAAAGGTTCTGCTGCCTCTGAAGCTCGGCGATCAGGTGTAGCATTTGCCATCAAAAATCACTTAGTAAAGCGATTTGAGGAGTGCCCTGTACCACATTGCGCCTTCATCTAGACAAGGGTAACCACCTTAATGTCATCAGTGTTTATGCTCCAACGCTGGATAAGTCTGATGACATCAAGAACAAATTTTATGAGGAGCTATCTCTTTGCCTCTACAGCATAAGCACCAAAGAGCAGCTACTTTTGTTAGGCGATTTCAATGCCAGAGTCGGTAGGGACTATGAGGCTTGGCCTGGAGTTCTGGGTAGACATGGAGTTGGCAACATGAACAGTAATGGTCAGTTGCTGCTCAGTCTTTGTGCTCAATACGGTTTGGCAATTACGAACACTATGTTTAGGCTTGCCGCCAAGTACAAGACAACATGGATGCACCGAAGATCCAAGCACTGGCATTTGATCTACTATGCCATTGTAAGGCAAAGAGTGGTGGGGGGGTGCGCACTGTTGGTCTGACCACCGACTTGTTATCACTAAGCTACGACTTCGCCTCCTTCCTCCCCGTAGGTCTGCTACAAAAAAGCTTGCGTCTTTGAACGTAAAGAAGCTGAATGATCCTGAGGTAAGGGAGAAGTATTGAAGCGTTATCTGGAAAGCTGTCGCCGATTAATGAGGTAAGTGAAACCGAGGCTGCCTGAGGATCTTTGTCATCTCATATTATGATTACCGCTTCATCTGTACTTGGCGAAACACGCCGTCACAATGAAGATTGGTTTGATGAAAATTATGAAGCTCTACAGGCGGCTTTCGACAAACATCGGGATCTCTTACGACAGCATGGAAGGCGACAAAGAAGCATTGAAGTGGTCAAAGCTAGCGACCAGGAATTGCGCAAGCTGTCTCGTCAGACTAAGGACAAATGGTGGCATGACAAAGCCATTCACATGCAATGGCTTTTTGACACTAAGCAACTCGGGGAGTTCTACAGTGAGGTACGTAGGCTGAATGGTACATCCTACTAGGCAAAGGTGCCTTTAAGGTCTCTAGATACTTATGAAAATCTTTTGTATGCTCATAAAAATATAAAATTGTTTAAAAAATACAGTGATGTCCATGATATAAATACTAGGAACAGGCACAAATTTATTGTACCTACAACAAGGCTCAAGAAAATAGGTGGCTCTTTCAGATGCCAATGTATACATTTTTACAATGGACTTCCAGAGGTGGTTCAAGATCTAAGCCTGAATAAATTCAAAACCTTCATTAAACGTAAGTTGTGTCAGAAAGCATTTTATAGTGTGAAGGATTATATTGAGGACAAAAAGGCTTGGGCTTGAGCTGCGTCCGATTTCTATACAATGATTGTTCTTTGATTTTTCCTCTTGTAGTTTTAATATGTAATTGTTTATGTTATTTATTCAAAGCCTGTATTACACACTATGTAGCCAAGCATATTGTACGTTACGGAATTGTATCGCTGACAGAGGTGTTCGGCACTTGTACAGCTGCACAGGAGCTAAACTTTCCACAGATTCGGGAACACTGTTGGAGCTGCTGAACCTTGGACAAAACCATCTTAGCATTGTGTAGATTCAATTTCTTAGTATTGTATAATTGCATGGCAAACGTGTGAGCACAATGTACGAATGTGCTGTAAGGCATTTATTTGTTGGGTTAGTCTTTTTATTGACTTAATTGTGCTCTGGCTGTTGAGAGTATGTCATGCTCACTCAAATGTCTCGCTGATGGTGGCGTGTGTTTTGGGTCATTGGGTTCCCTTCGATATGGTTGAGCTGAATGATGCTGATCCATACGTCATGTTCGTGAACGGACGCCGTCGGAGGGGACTGGTCATCTCTTAGCTGTCACGGCGTATTTTAATTTCTGAATTGATTTTTGTATGTTTTCCATAATGGACGCTCTCAGCGTACAATATATTTCTGCATCGTTCTCACGCGGTTGATTTCAACATGAATGATGTAATCAAATATTTGTAACAATAGCTTAAAAATTTAAAAGAGTGTCCATGGAGTTTCTTGCCCGTTCTTCTCCATAGGTACCTACTCTTTGGAATGGGCGACTAGCTTCATCTAATTGACTGACCGACCTTCTGACAATTCAAAAGTGCCTGTAACTGGTTTATTTGAAATAAATGATTTGATTTGATTTGATTTGATTAGACGGTAGACACCTGTTGAAGAGCAGGGAGGATGTGCTAAGGCGCTGGGCGGAGCACTTCAATACTCTGCTGAATGTGGATCGTTCAACTGATCTTCAAGCCATCGACTTAATGCCTCAACACCCTCCTGTTCTTGAGTTGGACGAGCCACTATTGCTTGATGAGGTTGTTACTGCCATCAGGCAGCAGCGAAACCAAAAGGCGGCTGGCATTGACCTTTTACCGGGAGAGCTGATCAAATAAGGCGGAGAGGGGTTGCATGAGTTGATATGGAAGTTGTTTGTTCGTATGTGGGAGGAAGAGCGCGTTCCTGTTATGTTTAAAGTGTCGCGTATAAGAATGCTATATAAGAACAAAGGGGACCGATCCGACTGCAACTCATATCGTGGTATCACACTTTTATCGACTCCTGGAAAGGTTTTTTCTAGAGTTCTTTTAAACCGCCCAAAGGTATTGTCTGAAAAGATTCTGCCTGAAACCCAGTTCGGCTTCCGACCGGACCGAGGTACCTGTGAAGCAATATCCGTGCGTCAGCTGCAGGAAAAGAGTAGAGAGCAGGGTCGTAAGCTGTACCTCTGCTTTGTTGACTTGGAGAAGGCTTTCGACAGTGTGCCTCGTGAAGCCTTATGGTTAGTGTTAGGTAAGCTGGGATGCACTGAAAAGTTTGTAAAACTTCTTAGACTTCTACATGACGGCATGCAGTGCTGCGTTGCTGTAGACGGTGCACAGACAGACTTCTTTCCCGTTACCTGTGGGGTGAAGCAAGGATGCGTCTTAGCACCAACTCTGTTCGCCTTATACTTTGCAGTGGTGGTGGGGGAGGTCTTACAAATTGTTCCACAAGGAGTTCGCATTCGCTTCCGCACCGACGGCGGTCTTTTCAATCTGGCTAGACTTAAGGCTCGCACCAAAGTCTCACATGCACTGATTACTGAGATCATGTATGCTGATGATTTGTGCTTCTTAGCAGAATCCCCAGACGGCCTGCAACAGCTAATGTCCGCTTTTCATCAAGCCTGCCGTAAGTACGGCTTAAAAGTCAGCGTCAACAAGACGGAGGTGATGTCTCTAGAGTTTCACGGTCACGAGACACTGAATATAAAGCTTGGTGAGGATGTGTTGAAGCAAGTAGACAAGTTTCGTTATCTGGGGAATACTATAAGTTCTAAGTGACCGTGATGCTGAGATCAACAGCAGAGTCGGAGCTGCAGCTGCAGCGTTTGGCAAGTTGTGTTCCAAGGTCTTCTGCTCACACGACCTTAAGCTAGCTACGAAAATATCCATATATATGGCAATTATGATGCCAAACCTTCTATATTCCGCTGAGACATGGTGTGTGTACCGCCACCACATACGTACTCTAGATCGTTTTCACCTTAAATGTCTCCGATCCATCATGAAGATCAAATGGTCTGACAGAGTGCGAAATACTGAAGTCCTGCGACGAGCCAATGTTGGTGGCATTGAGGTTTATTTAATGCGTCAACAGCTTCGGTGGTGCGGGCACATATCACGTATGGCGGACGAAAGGGTGGCGAAGCGCATCTTCTTCTCTGAGCTGAAGAAGGGCAAGCGAAAGCATGGCGGATAACTCCTCCGATTCAAGGATGTCTTAAAGCGGCACATGAAGAGGTGCAATATAGAACCCTCTGAATGGGAGCGTTTGGCAGCAAAACGGCCAGAATGGCGGAGAATGGTGTACGGACAAGTGCGCGAGTTTGAGGAGCAGCGCAAAGCTGACCTCGATGCCAAACGCGACCGATTAAAGGCCCGCCCACCTGCGCAACACACATACAACTACGTCGACAGCGTGCTTACGTGCCCTCAGTGTGCACGAAGTTTCGCCACCAAGATAGGCTACATAAGGTATCTTCGGGCGCATGAGCGCCAAATCATCGGCTAGGAGTCGAAGTGGTCGCCGTGGCCGAAATCGGTCGGAACATCATCATCAATAGAGTAACTACCTTAATTACACATACAATATGTAAAGAAAACCCTGTCCGATCCGTGAAGGTATTGTTGGGTATCGTTAACTGATTCTAATAATGCCTACAAAGCCAGGCTAAACTTAAAAAAAAATCCCCCAAAAAAATAAATATTATTTCGAAAAAGCGAGGTAACTTAATGCATGTGCGGTAGGCAACCCGATAGCCCCGCCCCCTTCACCCGCGCATGTATGCGCGGGTGAAGGGGGGCGGGGCATGCGGCACGTGGTCGCATCGCTATTCGCTCCGTCACAAATGGTGTTGTCAGTTTTTTAAAAATTACCAAATTTCGGGGAAATTGGAATTAATACCCGGGAAAAAAAGATTATTTCAAAATTCATTATTATTGTTACTGTGATGATTATGTAAAATTTTATATTATATTTGGTCATGTGTTTACCTAACCTTTATTATCCTTATGGGTCGGACAGGGTTTTCTTTACATATTGTATATTATATACAGATATGATATATACGTACATAATGTACAGACAATGACACATCAAGCTACTACAGTTAATCAAATTTCTTTAATAGATTTTCAACTTTATTGCTAAAGCGTTAAGGTTCAAGGTTGAATGGAAAAAAATTGGCATAGAACAGGCCATATTTATGTCATGTCTCTTATAGATAATGCCTACTCTAGGCGCTGTAAAAGCCAGTAAAACCAAAGAATATTTACTCTAGTCACAAAATCATCACTACGGCACCATTATGACTTTTCTTTTTTTTTTTTGAACTTGCCCTAGTCTAGGAATTTCTCCTGTATTGTGGATGCGTTTACAAACATATAAAGTGACATACACAAACAACCCGGAACAACTAATTATAACAAACAAATAAAGTCTTGCCGCCAAGCCATTTGTCGTGTTCTGACATGATGTCTGGTGAAGCCGTACGGATGACGGGTTTGTGTAGTTGTGTTGCGATGTGTGCCGGTTACAATGCGCCATAAATATGTTGTTGTGTTGGGAGTTTGGTCGTGGAGGGTCTCCACATCAATCTCCTTCTGGCACAGCATCGTTGGTCGTGTTGTTGGATTTAACATTGCATCAACTCGCTCAACTGCCGTCTTCCTTCTTTTTGACTAAGTTTTTTAAGTGAATAGGCTTAATAAACTAGCGCTCTTTACGATCAATGATTGCATCACTAGTTACCATACAAATATTTATTCCGTGCGGGAATCGAACCCGCGACACGCAGCGCAGCAGTCGATCGCTCAGCCACTATGTCGTATGGGTGAAACTTCCATAGACTAACCTGTAATGTGGTCTACGGTCGTACTTATGACCCCTTTCAGCCAAATCCCATCCAGTTTAATATTAATGAAGACCTGTGAAATAATGACAGTCATGAACTTTGATGCGTTTTGAACTTTCCAGTAATTTTAGACCAAACTTCGTGTCTACAGCAAAAACTGAATATGGGAACATTGTTTTTGCCTTTTATTTTAAAAAATTAAGAACAATGTTTTTCGTATAAACATAGCCACCATCTTCCACATTTTTTTTTATATATATATTATAAACTAGCGCTTGACCGCAATCCTGCCTGATGGTAAGCAGTGACGCAATCGTTGATGGTAAAGCGCACTAGTTTATTAAGAGCCTATTCACTCTAGCCTTGAAGACACTCAAATTGTAGTCCGACGGAAACACCGCCGCTGACAAATTATTCCAGTCCCTCGATGTACGCGGTATAAAGGAGGAGGCGAAACGCTTCGTCCGGATCGTAGTGGTGTTAACAACGTATGGGTGGAAACCAGCCGTACGACGGGTCGTCCGATGGTGGAACGGAGATGGGGGAATTAAATCATGCAATTCCATCGCACACTCCCCGAAATGCATCCTATAGAACACCGAAAGGCTGGCTACTCTACGCCTGTGCTCTAGGCTTTGGAGAGCAACTCAAGTTAGATCAGGGTCACCAATCAGCCTCTTTGCACGTCTCTCCACTGAATCCAAAGTGGCCAGGTGGCAGCACCAGCCCAAATGTGACTGCAGTACTCCACACACGAACGGACCTGTGCTTTGTATAACATTAGAAGCTGCCCAGGTGTGAAGTACTGCCGGACCTCCACATCAGCGTTATCGGTTATTATATCAAATAGAAATGAAATATTTTGTCGCACAACTGTACATACAACATTGATATTTTATATCACTATTCTACGGTTATATATAACAGAAAAAGCAGGGTTAGGAACCAGAACTCTAGAACTGCGTTACACCATCGACGTACATAATAATATTATACTAAAGACATGCCTTAGAGATGAGAATAAGGATGTTTCCTAGATAAAAAAAAATATTCTATTTAGTCCGTCATTCAGATTAAAGAAAAATATTGGATACGTACCTATATTTTGTGTTATCAAATCAATAAAAAATTACAAATATAAAAGGCATCGCCGTTCAGGAGTGGTGGCTGGTGACGTCCCTCGTTGCTAAAAAGTGTAGCAAGGAGTGACGTCACACGAGTTTTCAACTCACTGTATAGTCTTATTTTCTTGGTTATATGAAAAAAGAAAAAATACGTGTCTATACCTATAACAAACTCCATAAAGAATAGAGGTAAACAAACCAATTTAGGGTTATCACAACTCACGTTTAACAAATCTCCTGTTATTTTCATAATTATTGACTTTTTCATGCTATTTATTTACAATTCTTATTGCAGCATATTTCAATAGAATCATTAAAATAACACGCATAACAGTATTTCAACCATTAAAAAAGTCGACATTAATTTTACGTGGTCGCCCTACAAAAAAGAAAAGATGGATGAAATCAGGTATTAAACACATTTGTGAAATTCAACCAATGAATAAAGTTGAGGCATTTGTGAATACAATTTTGCGTATTTTGATTACACTTTCAAATCCAACTGCATAACACATGCATTGTAATATTTTCAGAAGTATGGACTAAGTATCAAAAATGTAACCTATTAGAAAATTTGCTTACATGTGTGTCATAATTCAATCAAATCGGATAAGCGTTCTATGCAAATCATAAATATCTAAACATAAATAAACTGTTTACATTGGTAGGAAGTAGGATTACTTCCACTTTTATGATAATTATCTATGTCGAAAAGGTTGTTAATATCTGTCTTTTAGGCGTAAACTACTCGTTGCCTAGCAACGGTTTGTTTACCTCTATTCTTTATCGAATTTGGCTATAGTATAGTATGCCTTAGAGATGAGAATAAGGATGTTTCCTGGTAAAAAAAAAAATATTCTATTTAGTCCGTCATTCAGATTAAAGAAAAAGGTTGGAATCGTATATTTTGTTTTATCAAGTCAATAAAAATTGACAAATATAAAAGGCATCAAAGATCAGAAGTGGTGGCTGGTGACGTCACTCGTTGCTAAAAAGTGTAGCAAGGAGTGACGTCACACGAGTTTTCAACTCACTGTATCGACTTAATTTTTTGTTTAAATGAAAAAAGAAAAATACGTGTCTAGTTTTTTTTGGAAATCTGACTGACGGAAAAATTCGTTTTTTTTTTTTGTCAACTACCCTATTCCAATCTCTAAGGCATCTCCATTAGTATAATGTCTATAAATAAAACTCATCAACCGCTTAGCATATTCCTACTTCGCAGAGCTCCTTCTACCGCACAAACCCAATCTATTCCTAACTTCGCAAGACACCAAAAACTCGTGACAAACGACATGAGTGTAAGTGAAAAGCAATGTTTTGTGCGGACTGATTTGCCTAAATCTAAATAATGGCGGTACCTAACTACGTACAATTATATATTCCGAGTGTTTTGCCGAAGGAATTATACAGACAACTTTGGGCCACGACTGTGCGATACATGCGTGGTTTATATTCTGAGTGACGATGCAGGAAACAAACGCTGAACTGTGTAGAATATTTCATTATCAACCTTTTTATAGTCCCACTGCTGGGCACAGGTCTCCTCTTATACAGAGTGCGGGTTGGCGATTTCAGACTTAAAGTCCAGGTTTCCTCAAGATGTTTTCCTTTACCTTCAGTCATTGGTGTCCAAGATATACTTAGAAAGTACACATAACTTTAGAAAAGTTACATTGGTACTTGCCTGACCTGGAATCAAACCCGCGCACTCATACTTGAGAGGCTGGTGTTTTAGCCACTTGGCCACCTCGACTTGTGGAATATTTACTGAGAACAAAATAATATTTATTTCCAGTCAGCTATTAGATAAAAGAAAAATTAAGAAGAAAATATAATTAATTCAGGCGCCCCTTCCCTAGGATATGTTTCGCATGGAGAATAAGGAGCACTCGGTTGTTACCCTTTTACAATATTTTGTGTAATAATCCATACTAATACTATAAATGCGAAAGTATCTCTGTCTGTCTGTATGTCTGTCTGCCCGGCTTTCACGCCAAAACCACTGAACCGATTTTGATGAAATTTGGTACAGAATAGAATAGAATAGAATACTCTTTATTATGTACACCATATAGATTACAGAACATAAATAAAAATATTTTACAAAGCGTGACACAATGGGCGGTCTTATCGCTAAGAGCGATCTTTTACAGACAACCTTTGGACCCTGAAAAAGGACATAGGCTACCTTTTATCCCGGAATAATTTGATGTTCCCGAAGGAAATCTAAAAAGCGCGGTATAACCGAACTCCACGCGGGCGAAGCCGTGGGCGGAAAGCTAGTAATACTATAGAAGAAATAATATCTTTTTTCTTACTCCTCCGCTATTCTTTTCTGATTAATTTCGATGCGGGACCCAAGACAGTTGAATCGTTTCTCCGGGACTCGTCGAGCTTCATTGCTCGGCGTTTTTCTGGCGGTCTCCACTGTTGATTCTGGCTTTCAGGAGTTGCAGTGGGTTGGGAACAGTGTGGCGGGTTTTGTCAAAAAAAAAAATACTATAGAAGAAAAATAAGATTTAGGTTGATAAGCGTAGTAAGTATTATAAATATGTTACTGGTTGGCAAAAGATGTCATTGAAGAACGGAATCCTTTAATGTAAGTATGGTCTAGCATTGTAGTATAAAAGTTAGTTAGTTATTGTGTATTGGCATTCGTTCTTTATGACTGAGTAGGTAGCGATGTTTCTAAAAAGTGCCATTAAGTCTGATTACATGGAAAATATTAAAGAAAATACGTCATAGCAAAGAAAAAAAAATTAACAAATAGGTACCTATAGCAAAAAATATAAGTCAAATCAACGCAAGACAGCCATAGCTGAGCTAAACGCCATGACGCTGCGAGACACAGAAACATTGCCGAAAAAATGATATAACTAATTAAATTCTAATAATTAAGTATACATTATTATCAAATACAATTGGCCTCATACGAAGGCTCAAGGTCACAAAAAGAGCGATGGAAAGAGCTATGTTCGGAGTTTCTCTGCACGATCGAATCAGAAATGAGGAGATCCACAGAAGAACCAAAGTCACCGACACATGTAGCTCTTCGAGTCGCTAAAATTAAGTAGCAGTGGGCGTGGCATATTGCTTGTAGAAGCGATGCCCGATGGAGCAGTAAGGTTCTGAAGAGGCGGTCATGTACCGTAAAACGCAGCATAGGGCCTCCTTAAGCTGTGTTTGCCCAAGAAGGTGGACCGATGACCTGGTAAATCTCGTGGGAGGCCGATGGATGCCGACAGCACAAGACCGGTCATTATGGAAACCCTTGGGAGAGGTCTTTGTCCAGCAGTGGACGGACCTATATAGCCTGATGAAGAATAAGATCCAACACAGCTCCATGTAAGCTTAGATTATTCTTGTAAGTTGATACATACACAATTGTGGTATTCTTATTGAGAGTTTTCCTGTTTGAGTACGAGACTTTTGACTTGATTATTTTGAATTATATTATTATATTTACTTGTAACGTGCGTTTTGTTTGTGTGAATTCAAAAATATTTCTTTCTTTCTTTGTATTTCTACCTTTTTGCTCTAGATTTACGTAAGTATTTTATTATAATATCGTTTCTCAAAATATTCCCTTAAGAAACTGAGTTGTCTCGGTATAAATCTGCGGCGTTTATGGTTGTTAGCCGAGTCTGTTTTGAAGGGCTGTAACGGTTGCATATATTATCATAACTTCTTTACGAATGAGAAAAATGTGAATTCCTATCTCTGTAATTTTTTATTGCGTTAATGATAGCTACGTATGTGACGAGTAAATACTCGTCACACGTGTTCATCATCATTAACAAAAGCCTTTTATTCTTGTATTAACTAACTTTATTTAACTCGTAAATACGAGATAGGTAGACACAAGAATAATAGAGAGGCTGAAGAAAAATAAACAGGAAACATTTTGTTAAAGCCATTATTAAGTCGATGTAAGTTCTATATTCTATGTTACATATATGGTTTCCCACTTAGTCCTTCCAAAGGACCGTTAGGCGTGGGCCATGGTGGCCGTTGGTGGTTTTCCATAGAAGTTTCATGTACAGACGACAGCAGGTCAAGCTACCCCAAACTGTCAAATATTCACAATCAACCTCGAACCTTAATGCTTTAGAGATGAAGTTGAAAATCCAGGAAAATTGAGCTTGATGTGCTTCCTCTGTACATATTTCAGTATATTACACGTCAAATTAAAAGATCATGTCCGAAACACAATAGGTACTGCGCTCCCAAACAAAGACGACTGATCTCTGAAAAGGTTGCCCAATGTATTATGACTGGGTACGACATAATTATTATGTGCCGAAAAACTGGACCCCGAGACGTTTGAGAGACGAGTTGCGTAGACCAAATACATATTGGTAGCGGGACGAGCTTAGCTTAGCGATAGCTTTCGTTAAAACTGGAAGGGTGACAGTTGCAAAATTATCTGTATACTCTCAAAACGATAAAGGAATTGTGAGAAAACCAGCATGTCTAAGAAACAATAATTCAAAGACATGTAACATCTAACAACTCACAATAGGCCCTCGTGATGGGTTACTCTCTCAACTAGAAGAGCTCCATGTGCAGTGAAAATAGTGCCAAGCCTCTTACAAACTATCTTGGAGTTGCCTTCCAGTTTAATTGAATCATCATCATCATCATCATCTCAGCGTTAATCCCAGTAGCATCCAAAGGTTTTCACATTTGGAGTTTGGGGTCCGCTTTACCAGTCTAACTGCTGATTCTGGCTAAACTTTGATATTTTCCGTGAAGCGACTGCCGTCTGACCTCCACAACCCGAAGGTGATACCGAATCATTGCAGTTAGACCAATTGTTGGACTTTTAAGTGCTCCAACAACCCGTAACGACTGCCATTAGATGTTCGTATGGCAACCGGGACCAAAGCCTTAAGGTGTTTTTCGAGGCACGACCAGACCAGTGTAAATATTGATATTCATGCATACAAATATATGCACTGCGCGGGGATCGAACTCGCACCTCCTTGCGCAGAGGCCGCTGTCGCTACCGGTACGCCACGGAGGCTGTCAGTTTAATTGAATACAGTTGAATACTAATATTTTATACGGAGCGTCTGCCTACCCAACCTCCTTAAGTTACCCCCTTGAATAACGTGACACCCCTCAGTAAGGCTATTCTCCTAAAAACGATAAATAACCAAACAACAAGAAGATTCTTTGACTCGTTTTAGTCTACGCTTCATTAATGACAAAGATTGAAAAGTTTTAACCAATAAAGGCCCAGTAAGATTTAATGGAATTACGGAACATGAATCTTCTCCGCCTCAAATCATTCAACCACGCAAGATCGTTAATTTTCAAAACAGTATTTAAAATTTGAAAACCTCATTAAGATAGGCGGGTTTTCACATAAAGGGTTTTAGAATAATACAAAAGGTAATTTTCGCTTATTCATTAAATGTAATTAAAAGGGGCGGTAATGGCGATGGGGGCTTCGCGAAATTAATATCATGCAAAATAACAAGTCAGTGGCTGGTTGATATTCGCTTAATAGTCGTAAGCGGTGAACGGCTCGTTAGCAGACGATCCAAGTTGCTGGCACTTTTTAGAGGTTAGGTATATGTACTATTCGGTTTGTTTGGTAAGTATGTATATGTTAGCAGATTGTTTTATCATGCATTAGAACGAGAGTAGCGGACATAGGCCAAAGAACTGCAACACTTAAGGGCAGTGGGCCGGATACATTTCCCGTAGGACTGATGCCCGATAGGGCCGATGGGTCCTCGAGTGGCGACCACGCATCGGAAGATGCATCACAGTTAGGCAAGTTACAGCGAAACATCGGTATAGGTATTCTAACATAAACGATAAAATCGCTGACGTCGATGTCCATAACAGTATACAACGTGTAACAAAAAGGGTATATACATACGAAGGGCATGGCATCTTTAGATGATATCAAACGATATCGGAAGGGTTTCAACTCAAAATAAAATACTCAAAAAATTGGTACCATATTTTCGGTTTCGTGTGTTTCTTAAAATCAAATCATAACAAACGTGGCAGCACACTACATACGTTAATAACTATTCGTTACCCGTCACGTTACTTGCCAAAATCCGACAAATGTTTTCAATATCTCTGTGCGACTAGTATGATAGTAGCCTATCACAGGCGGTGTTTTTCCTCATAACTTCCTAACATAAAGAGATAGGATTAAAAAACCCTTCCAATATCGTTTGATGTCATGTAAAGATGCCATGCCTTTGTTATGTATATACCCTTTATGTTACACGTTGTATATCAGCATCTTCACCTAAATTTCGTTTGATGTCATGTAAAGATGCCATGCCTTTGTTATGTATATACCCTTTATGTTACACGTTGTATATCAGCATCTTCGCCTAAATTTCGTGCAACAAAAAACAAAAGACGATGACAATATTTATGATATGTGTTTTTTATAATAAGATAAGAGTGAACTATTTAAAAATACTCAGCCTTCCATAACATAACTTCAAGCCTTGTTCGCCCGAGCTCAGACAGAGGTTGTCCTTGTTTAAATCCACATTTCGCCAGAGTAAGAATATTGCCATCACCCGAGCACACATCCAGACTCCTGGAAACCCAGGACCGCGCTTACAACTACTTGACAAAGAAGCCTGTCTCCAACCTTTGCAAGTATATGCAATATAATATTTATTTTAGTGCATCCATAATATATCCACACAGGTAGCATACATATTAATCAATAGAATCAATTAGAGACCCTGTCATGCAAAGCACAATTTTATATAACTCTCACTTACTCTCTCTCACCTGCTTATTGAATACCGCTATACAGTTTTCCTTATTACGACTGCCACCATTACTTTCAATACAAGGCTAAGTCGAGCGAACTTTACATGTAAAAGTAATGGGCAGTACTTACTAATTAGCATTATAGGCAGACTTCCACCCAAACATTCAAAAGGCAGGCTAAACAGGCATGTTATGATTTCAGTACCAATTATCACGTAATGGAGTATTAGATAATCCCTGGTAAATGGGTAACGCAATAATAATACACTTCCTAGAACATCGAGTTCTCTCTATTATTATATTGCTTTCATTGATGTTTATTCACTGAGAGTTATATTTGTTCTGTAGTTAAAATTATATTCTTTAAGCCAAAAAGTCAATACGGTGAAGGAAAACATGTTGAGGAAACTGACTTTTCCTAGAACTAAAAATTCGAAGATATGGGAGATGCACCAACCCACACTGAGCCTCTTTAGTAGATTATAGCCCACTTCCTCTGAGTAAGAAAACCGTAACCGGAATTTTATGTCTGTTATATGTATATCTCGTTGTTACTAACGACTATAAATGAAATGTATAGTTGAAATTGTTGAGTAGTGCTTAGCCACTTTACTACTAATTTACGTCAGGTGAAATTTTATAAATATTGACGAACATCTCAGAAAATAGTATGAAATTAATGTAGGTTTTTCTTTAATACAATGTTTTCTCATAGTAAGATAAATCTTATCTTATCAAGAAAAAAGAGCGTGTAGCCATATTTTTTATCCAAAATAATTCTCATTTTATTATGAAAGCACTATATAAACATTATAAACGGCACAGCAATCATAAAAAATATAAACATACACGAACCAAGAGTTTTTTGTAGAATAATTATTCATTACAACATTGATATGTGAAGATAGAGTTGCAAAAATGGATTCTTCTAATAGAGAACCCGAGAACACAAAAGAAGAATTAAATAAAGAAGACATTGATGAATATTCTCCTCTTAAACCAAACCCAGTAGAAACAACAAACGACGAAAAAAATGAAGAGAAAAAGAAATTAACTTTGGGAGAAAGGCTGACACTAATCAAAAACAACACAACCGTAGAACCAATATTATTCTGCTACATTATTCCTGGTATGCTCTCGTCGTTAGCAATACAGAATTTATATTTAGAAAAGGCCTGCAGAATCAATCTGAATTATAGTACAGAAATATGTGACGCACTGAATTTAAGACAAACAGAAAATTATACGAATGAGGAACAAGAAGTACAAAGAGTAACCGCAAGTGTCACGTTGTGGAAGAATATTCTTCAAACAGTGTTCCCTGTTATAGTAATGCTTTTCGTCGGAGCTTGGAGTGATAAGACTGGAAAAAGAAAAGCAATTATTTTGCTACCTGTAGTTGGAGAAATTTTATCTTACATTGGCATAATACTGAACACTTATTTCTTTAACTTGCCTGTAGAAGTGACTGCATTCGCAGAAGTGATATTTCCAGCTATAGTGGGAGGAGGTTACACAAACTCCATTGGTGTGTATAGTTATATTGATGACATTACACCTGCGGAAGATAGGACCTTTAGGATGGGGTTGGTGAGCATGTGCTCATCAATAGGCTACTCCGTTGGAAGTGCTTTGAGCGGTGTATTGTTTGCGTGGGCAGGGTATTACGGTGTATTTTCAGTGTCATTATCATTTCATATATTCAGTTTAGCATATGGATATATATTTTTGAAGGAGCCACGGCAAAGGGCTGAGAAGAAAATTGTAAGTGTAAGTTCTCAATGCATTACGATACTATTGACCGTCTATTATTATTATTATTTATGTATTTATGTTAAATTAAAACGGTACAGTACCAATTACATTAATTAACTTAAAAACTACTACTAAAAATAACATGGCACGGTGGACTCTCTCGCATACTTTCTTTTACAGAAAACCAAACATATACGCATAAGCTTATTCCATTCATCCGCAAACACGTCACATTCAGGGTTGGCCAACGACATTCAGCACCTTTAGACTACGACAGACCAGCGATTCAGCTCTGGCTACCGTTTTTACTGGGAGTTGCGCAAACAGATTGTGCCCGCGGCTTTGACTGTGACTTTTTTTTTTTATAAATTACAAACTAGCGCTTGACTGCAATCCCGCCTGATGGTAAGCAGTGATGCAAGTGTAGATGGTAAGGCGCGCTAGTTTATTAAGCCTACTCACTCAAAAGAACTGAGTAAATAGGAAGGAAGACGGCAGTTGAGCGCGGTGATGTTAAACCCAACAACACGACTAACGATGCTGCGCCAGAGGGAGATTGATCTCGACACCCTCCACAACCAAACTCCCGACACAACAACATTTCGCGCATCGTACCCGGCACGAACATCGCAACACAACTGCTCAGACCCGTCCGCCGTACGGCTTCACCAGACATCATGCCGGAACACGACGAATCGCTTGGCAGCATGACTTTGTCTGGTGGGTGGTAACTTATGCCGGCGGCCGATGTTGTGGCCTACCACCGAGAAAAACTTTTGCTTTAACTTTCCAGCATTGGGTTGCGTTATAGGGGTGCCAGATACAGGCACTAGACTCGAGTTTGCTTCGAACAAGAGAGGTGACCATTGATTTCTACTGAGACTATCTATCTATTAACAATCTCTCTATCAATTTAACTATTGTCTATTATTGCACGACATGATGCAACGTAGGGAGGCCGCCAACAAGGTGGACCGATGACCTGGTGAAGGTCGCGGGAAGCCAATGGATGCGAGTAGCACAAGACCGGTCATTGTGGAAAGCCTTGGGGAGGCCTTTGTTCAGCAAAGGATCTCTATAGGCTGAAGAAGAACAAGAGGAAGCTCGGCATGAACCCACTACCGTTGATGGTATACATAAAGCACGTGTGATCTAAATGCGCACTTCAGTCAGAATAGGGCTGAACGATTTGTGACAGCCTCCGTGGCGTAACGGTAGCGAAAGCGGCCGCTGCGCAAGGAGGCGCGGGTTCGATCCCCGCGCAGTGCAAATATTTGTATGCATGAATATGAATATTTGCACTGGTCTGGTCGTGCCTCGGAAATCACGTTAAACCGTTGGTCCCGGTTGCCATACGAACATCTAACGGCAGTCGTTACGGGTTGTTGGAACCCTCAAAAGTCCAACAATTGGTATAACTGCAATGCTTCGATATCGCCTTCGGGTGGTGGAGGTCAGACGGCAGTCGCTTCACGGAAAATATCGCAGTTTAGCCAAAATCAGCAGTTAGACTGGTAAAGCGGACCCCAGACTCCAAAGCTGAAAAAGCTTTGGATGCTACTGGGATTAACACTGAGATGATGATGATGATTGTAGGTCACACGTATCGTATACTATTTTAAAGCACGTGTGATCTAAATGCGCACTTTAGTAAGCATAATACTGAGCGATAGCCGTTTTGCGTGTGACGCAAGTATCCCTGAACCGTAACATTTTTCTATGCGTTTTTTCTAATTTGTTGCGTCACGTTTAGCGCAATAAACGTATTTTCTTCCTTCCTTTTTTTTTGTAAAAATGGACTTCTTAAGTTACAGATAAATACAACTTAAGTACAGGCTTAGGTTACAAAGTGCGTAATAGATTATTTACGACATATTTGGATAACCTAAGCTTATAAAGTATACTCGTTCTTTCCCACAGAGTTATTTATCTCCATGCCCGTTTTGCTCGTTTATTATGGTTTTGAGTCAGTAACACACGTAGCATAATGAAAAAGTGGGTTAAATCAATTTTTGGATTTTACGATGCGGCTTTTCGGTTGTTTTGGTTGAATGTTATACTAATGAAGCATGAATTTAAATTTCAGTTAGGTTTCCATTCAATTACCTGGCCGATGTTTCCATAAAAATTAAGTTCTTTTTTTTTAAATATCTACTGTCGTTCTAAAAATCAAAATAATAACTTTTACAGGAGATAATGAAACAGAAAAAGAGAAGCTTCCTGCGGGAATTCTTCGATTTTAGCCTGGTGACTGACACATTTAGAGTGGCTTTCAAAAAAGGAACCGGAAACAGGAGATTACTTATTTGTCTACTGCTAATTGTTATGTGCATTGTCTTTGGGCCTATGGCTGGTAAGTTCCTTAGTACTTACACTACGTATGAATTTCTTATTTTTAGTACATCCACACACATTTTGTGGGCTATTTATAAAAGTCCCGTGTAAAACGGCAAGCTATACTAGTGTATAGCTTGCCGTTTTACACGGGACTTTATAAATATGTGTATGTGTGTATGGGTATGTATTCAGATTCTGGGCTGCTATCATCATCATCAACCTTTTTGTCTTCCCACTGCTGCACACAAGTCTCCTTTCATACAGAGAAAGATTGAGGGTAATCACCACGCTTGCTTGATGCAAGTCCATGTTTCCTCAAGATGATTAATTCCTTCAGCTTGTAATCAGTCATTGGTGTCCAAGATATGCTTAGAAAGTACATATAACTTAGAAAAGTTTCATTGGTACTTGCCTGACCTGGAATCAAACCCGCACACTCATACTTGAGAGGCTGGTGTTGTAACCACCAGACCACCACGACTCTCTGGCTCTGTCTCTCTCTCTCGGGTTGCTATAACGGGTGTAAATTCCTAAAGGAAAAGACCAATAACACTCCTCGGCATGGGAACTGGACCAGAATCTCTAACTCAGCAGCGGCTTGGACCCATCGTTGTTGCTGTGTCAGATAAGTTTGGAGCTATACGGGTTAAATAGTGTTATTCCTTTTTCACAACGGCACAATTATGGCATTAACACATCATAATACAGCCCTTGGTACTTTATTATTTCCTTTTTCTCCAAACTTTTTTTCGTCTTTTTTTATAGCTAAATAGGCCTCGTTCACGCTTGATGGAAAGCGCTGGATGAGGCTTATAAGTAAACAAGCCTGCCCGTATTTAATGATGAATCGAGTGCAGGTAACATCTAATTGACATATTGTACAATTTTAGGAGAATACACAATAAATTACCTGTACACAAGGTACAAATTCCACTGGAATGACGTTCAGTTCAGTATGTGGTGCACCTACGTCATCATCACCAACTTGTTAGGTGAGTACCTACTTCATTCAAGTTACTTTATCTGAGTGCAAAATCTTAAATATATTTATTTAAACTAGTATGATACACTTAACGTACATATTTATTGTATAAGCTATGTAAATAGTACACTGTAGACTACCTACATTATTTCTCTCTCCTTCCCCTTAGAATTCCATCAAAATGTTGTCTGTAAAAGATCGCTCTTAGCGATAAGACCGCCTATTGTGTCACCCTTTGTAAAATCTTTATATTTATGTTCTGTAATCTATATGGTGTATATAATAAAGATTATTCTATTATATTCTTTGTGTACAATCTGACACAAATATCTTTACTAAGTTTATGACGAAATGATGGCATCTATGAATGGAGGCCCAGTATCGAATCGATAAGTAGAGGGAGTACTTATAGGTTCGATACTGGGCCTCCTACTATTTGGCTTCTGAGGCTTTCTAACGTCGTTGGCCATTTCTTTATTAGTTCCTGTGAAGTTTTTTTAAAGAACCTATAGGAAAGCAAAAGATGTATTGTTTTATATGAACAGTAACACACTGTGTCCAGGCGGAGATCCTCCGAGCCACTACAACTTATTTTTGAATTGGTGTCTTCCAGGAACATTCTTCTCAATAACCCTGTTTAGTAACTACTTGAAGTTGGATGACGCTTTGCTTGGTATCATCTCAAACATCAGTAAAATTACAGGAGCTTTCGTTTATGCTTTCGCTACGACCACCTGGGAGATCTATTTAGGTAAGTTATATTTATTTTAAATTAAAATTTTGTTTAGTTAATGCAGGCAACGTCTCATTTATTTTGAGCAACAACCGAACCTGACCTGTGCCCAGCAGTGGAACGATAAAAAGGTTGATGATGATGATGACATGAAAAATTAAATACTATAGTAACTCGACCTATAAATAAATAAAGAAATAAAATAAAATAAATTA